>VDFB02369974.1:0-27944 GCA_007258455.2 Sequoia sempervirens | reverse complement strand
TGGTTTAGAGCTAGGAAATTGAAGAAAAATGGTGATAAAGAACAACAGGGCATGGGCAGAAAATGTGTTAGGCTGTTTTGGGAAAAACATGCCTTAAACACTAGAGATCTTCAAATTTGGGCAAATATTTTGAGAGGTTCCTTGCAAAATCCATTTTGTGCACATTCTGCAATCAATCATTTCATTCCACGAGATGACATCTCTTTGAGGCATTCTGTCAAACAATTCAGGTGTTTTGTCTATGATTCCACATCTTGCATATATGTCTACCAGAGCATATCCAACTATAACATCCAATTATCTTTTTAATTCCTCTATATTTCATCAATCTCTTTACTATTTGAACCTCGTACAAATGTTTTAGGGAAGAACATAAGTTGCAACATTTTTAGGATCCAACTAAAAATATGAATGGTTGATCAACCATGCACACCTAATGATCAACTATATATGTAAATTGTAATGCAATAAGGGTTACTGACGTGTGAAGTATGTGCAGCCCTCGTCCACTAAACCAACATGACTACATGCACCTAGAACCCAAGCAAAGCTTACAATGTTAGGATGTGTTCCAGAGTGCTTCATTAATTAAAATATTTTGAGAGGTTCCTTGCAAAATCCATTTTGTGCACATTCTGCAATCAATCATTTCATTCCATGAGATGACATCTCTTTGAGGCATTTTCTCAAACAATTTAGGTGTTTTGTCTACAATTCCACATCTTGCATTTATTGTCTACTTAAGCTAGTTTTTCCTATAGTTGTTATTTGGTGTTTTCAATGTTGTAGAGTCATATTTTCCTATATGAATAAATGTCTTTTTTTGCAAAATCAAGTTTATACTATGCTCCCCCAAGTTTCGGGGATGGGGACAATAGGGGACGGTGGGACGTGTTTTTGGTATGGGGGTACTTTTGGGTCATTTTTTAGGGGATGGTAGGGGACGACTATAAAAAATAGGTAAATTTTTAAAAGTATAGAGAAATTTCAAATATTCATATCAGAACATTGATAAAGCATTCATCATAGGCATTGTAGAAGATTAATACATAACATTAGACTTGAATTGTTATTTCACATAAGAATTGACAAACAAAGTAATAAAATTAAAATTATTTTATTGCCAATGTGCATACATATTAAATAAGAATTATAACAAAATTCCCAAAGGCTTCAAGTTTCAACTATAAAATGACAAAAACATAGAAAATATATGGCTATCCCTAATCAGTAGATGCAACTGGTAGGTCTATATCAAAATTAGAGCTCAAGTTTGTGTCATTGTTAGATGCAAAGGTAGGGGGAAGTTTCCAAGTCCCCCAAGTCCCCAGAACATTTCTGGGATGGGGACGGGGGTACCAAGGTAGGGGACAGGTCCCCATGGAGCACTGAGTTTATATGGTTTGGGGTTTCAAGGTGGGGTTTTACTTGACCACAGAAAACCTATGTTGTTGGGATAGAGGTATACACCCCTCTTGCTGATTACACCTTATCATTTGCTACAGACCTCTGGGTGACTCTTGGTAATGGTACTGTGATGGATTGAGGGGGAAAACAGTAGTAGAGGTCATTGTGATAGTAAAGTGGAGGTTGGTATGTACACTATTTAAGTCTTGTAAGATTCTAGCCTGGAATCTAGAGGCATCAATTAGGCAAACCCTAGTCCAAGCCTTCATAAAAGAGTTTGCAATACCAATACATAAATGTAAATATGTATTTGATTTTGACTTGTATATCCGAATAGCTCTATTTCTTCTTGAATTAAACATTTAAAAATTGGTGCAGGGGTACCAAGGTATTTGTGAAATGTTGATTCATGGAGGTCTTAGGTCAGTTTGAGTTTTGGGTCTAGAAGTCATTAATAAGGTCATGATTGACCAATTCATATTGTAAGCATGTGCAAGCATAATGAAGAGTGTTGGAGGCGGTGGCAGAGCTGTGAGAGGTTGGTAATGTCATTTTTCCGTAAACCCTACCCCAAGCTAGTGTAAAGTGAGGGTTTTTAGTTACATAGGTTAGATGAGATTTTTCCCATCTAAATTTTTTTTATTAGGGCCCAATGTTGACTGGTAAGAAGATCTGAGTGGTTGTTTGGAGTTGGAGGAAAGAATTTTAGGTACCTCATTTGAAATAGAGACCTAATTGGTCTATTAGGACAGCATTGTTTCTAGGTTTTGTGTGAGATGGTCCAAAGTGACCCATGATAGTTTTGAAGGTAAGTTATAGTTTTCCTTAAAGGGTGTCTAAAAGAGTAGATATATTGATTGTTGAGTGGTTCATTGTGAGATAAAGTCAAAAATATGAGTCTGCAGACCTACTAGATGAGTTGAAGAGTTTTTGTAAAGGAGTGATTTGGAAGAGTTTTGTGAATCAATTGGTTGTTTGAATCAACTTGTTTTGTGATGATTTGTTCAAAGACAAATTTCTTTTCATCAAAAACTTTCCATCATATTGAAGCTTGATGGGAAGAAGGGTCCATTGAGAGAACTCAAGGTGTGTTACTTGCTAGGAGGAGAGAGGTTTTGGAGTACTTGTTGGCTTGAACAAGTGACTGAGCTCACCTTCCTTGTATTGAAGAGGATGTACTGGGTATGTATTTCCTCATTCAGGATTAAATTATAACTGATGGTTTTGTGATGAGATGGTGTTGATGAAAAATCATATAGCTGTGATGGTTGAAATTATTTTGATCATATGACATTCTTTTTTAGAACATTTATAAAGAAAGTATAGATTAAATTTTGTTGTGTAGAAGTAGTGAGTAGGCTACATTCCTTTGCTTTCCTCAAATCTTGATTCGGGTGATGAGGATAGAGGTACAATTCCTTTTGTTACCTCACACTTGTTCCAGTCATGTAATCACCTTGATGAATGTTACCTCACCCATGTTCTAGTCATGTATTTACCTTGATGACTAACTAACTTGTTTTTAGGGCTTACAACTTACAAGAAAAATGAAGGCCCTTTGACCTTTTAGATCATTTGTGATAATTTAATTACATCAACAAAAAACCATGGAAGGATTTAACTACTTAGGATTTTGTTAAAGATATCACTATACTATTTGAAGATTTTGGTTTGTACCTATTTTAAGCTAGATGTTATGCTTTTGGCCTTGAGATTGAGTGGGACTCTCAAAACTTACATTTTTTAGTTCTAACAACAGAATTTTAGTATGATATGGTTAAGATAGTTTGATTGAGAATTTGAGAACAACAAAGGATAAGCCTTAATATTTTATGTCATTTAAAGATTGGAATAAATATTATTGGGTAGGACAACTTAAGACCTTAGATTTGCACCAATTATATATCAGCTAGAGACCCAACCTATACCTCATGTAACTCCCCATGACTGTAAATATGATCTTCAAATTAGAAATATATGCATTCTACAGAAGATTTATTTGTTTAGTAGATACTTAGGGAATGTGTAAAGATGATAGTGAATACCTTGAACTAGTTAGCTTTATCTACTAGTTACTTCTGATCAACTAAGGACATTTATATTTAAATTTTAAATAAAATTTTAATATTGAACTTCAGAATTTAGACAATTGCCACTTGCACTGCACATAAATGGAGGCACCCATTTAACACATTTCTTTGATTATGCTTTCATCTCCTTTCACATTTGAGTATACTAACTTATTTTGAAAAACAAATTGATTTCGGTGTTCTATCCCATGGCTCAGTTCTTGTTTTTCTGTTGAAAAAAAATCAAACACTAAGCTTCAGTGTCATGTTGGATTGTCAGAAAGCTACAATGTGAAAATGGCTTCTTTAGAGTCTTCATTCTATTCTATCTTTGCAACTCTATTCTTTCCAAATTTATTTTTACATACTAACAATGACCATGAAAAAACTATTGTAGGAGTGGGAGGTTATTCTTACCTATATGAGCCACTTTGGTGGGCAGGCATGATTACCAGTAAGTGCTTATTACTTATTAAATCATATTTAGGTGACAACTGGAGAATATTAATTTTTGACAATTGACATAGATTACTTGCATTCAAACTATTAATTTCCTTATTTACAATCTTTTTTGAGATTATAGTTGTATCGTTGGAGAGTTTATATATTTATTATTTTCAAAATTTACAGTTTATCTGTAGTCACTTCACTACCAGTCCTTGACAACTATTTCAGAATCAAAATTTTCACTAAAAATTACATTCATCGTCTTTTACGAATAACTACTAACTACCCTACAAACCAAAAACTCTTTTTCGTTGCCCACAGTATTGTAAAACCCCCCAAAAACTAACTACAGATAGCCAAAAAACTCAAATTCATGGCAGAGGATTATGATAATTTTAGAGCTACATACGAGCTACTCGCCACAGTTTCCATAGAGGTCCCATTCTTCTTCTTCTTCCTCTGAGGTTGCTGCTCCAACTTCTTTAACCACTTCGCTTCAACCTTTTCCTTCACTATCATCGCCTCAAACTCTATTATTTCCACAATCAATTTTAGATCCTCTCACCTGCGTGTTGCTCCCTCTCTCCATCTAGCTTTACGTTTTCCTTCTGGCCATTTCACAAAGGGTACGCATTTCACTGTTTCTTTATCCTCTTTGCTTTCAATTCCCTCACCGATATCCATCCCAACTCCCAGAATCATCCATTCCAATAGTGAGTCCATGTCCTTCAGATAATCCTTATGCACCAATGCCTTCATCACCTTTTTCACAACTTCAATTAGCTCTCCCAAATCTAAGCCCCAAGCCATTATGAGCGAATAAATGTTCAAATTAGTTATGTACCTATGTGTGAGCTTGTTGAATCCTCTTCCTAGAATTAGTTGCACTGACTGCACTAATTGTTCATCGTTGTACAGGAAACACCCCATCAGTCTCTTTACCGATGGTTCTCCATAAAAGTGTGGGATTTGTTTCTTCATTTTAAGCATGAAACTAGCCTCCATCACCTCTGCAATGACAAAACCACCACCTCCTGTACATTTTTTTCACACCTATTGTTCACCATAGTAGAGGAGCAGCGAGAAAGTAATTCCTTGAGAATTTAATAACTTCATTCACATTCCTTTCCATAAATGCTCGGCATACGTCAATCATCGCCGCCACCTGACTCCACACACTTCTCTCATTCACTTCAAGAATTAAAACCTGTAATTACTCCATTTTAGAGTTCCCTAAATACACCACTCATTTCAGTCTTGTCATCGAGGGAGAACATTAATTTTAAATATCTTGACGATGCCTCAGGATGTCAGATTAGTTAGAATAATCATTATCGTCATATCAGTGAGACTATGATTCTTCTTCCACTGATGAACAACTTTCTTTAGGTCTATCATTGGGACACTAGATAACGTCACCCTGATGCACTCCAACTCCACCGATATACATTATGCACTTGATAATCCATCATTATAATGAGCTATCAAGGGAATGCAAACATTTGTTCCACCAATGTTCATGTGTCACAGCAATGTGCTTACTTTTGTTGACTATGTCAATCTATTGGGGACAACACCTTAGGAGTCAGCCTAATAGGGTATTGTTACACCGATACTAGGTTATGAGCTGCTTTCATCGGGCCATCGATGAGGCTATAATGGGGGTTCTGCTGATGAGGCATTGTTAGGCCGATAGTGCTAATTTTTATTTAGGGATGGGGAAAGATTTATGGAGCCTCATACTATTATGTTCTCATGCTTACTATTATGCTTTTGATAGATTTTTTCCAAGGTAGTGAACTGTTTGACAAAATTCTTTGGTAGACATGTATGGAAAATGTGGTAGCATAGACAAGGTAGTGAACTATTTGAAAAAATGCCTCAAAGAAATGTGGTCTCATAGAATGCCATGACAAGCAAATGCAATTGGCAGCTACTCCTAGTTATTATTTATCCAATGTGAAGTAATTGCATAACTACTTAGGTTGACTTTGTAAAAACTATATTGTAATTAAAATTTTGTCATCTATTAACATCTGGTTATTTGTTATGCAATGTGAAGTAATTCTCTGAGTTTGAAAGGTGTGCAATGCAATGTAATCAAAGATATGAATATAAAGTACATAAATCTATTTTTTACAATTCATTAGTTAAACTCTTTATTTTATTTTCTCTCTATATCTCTAGGCTATGGAAATGCCTTTCAATTTCAAAAAAAATAGTTTTTATCTCTTGTTCTACAATTTTTTACCTTTTTTTTAAATCCGATTTTTTTCCAATTTTTGAATGTATGGGGTTATGTTTTAGAGCTTTAATGCCACTGTTGTTATACATCCCAATGTATTTCACCTTCACCTTGCAGCAGTAGTAGTAATGCTCTCATATTGCGTGCATGGTAATGTAGTGTTTATATTTGTGGCCTTTGTATTTGATTAGCATGAAGCTAATAGTAACATTGTAAGCAATGTAATGAGTGTTAGTTTTCTAGTAAATTAGATTGATCATTGCAATTATTTTTGAAATTTTCCTTTTGAAATTATTTTAACACACACATGCAAGTACTATTTAAGTAATGGTTGTTTTATTATGCAAACAAGGGTAATCATTACCTATGTAATATAATGTGTTATTTTTTTTTCTTTTTGCAGGAATGTATTGATAAACTCAAAGAAGGGGATAAAGTTAGGGAGTCAATTTGAAAGGAACAGGAGATGCAAATGTAAACATTCTAAAGGTCACAAGAAACATACCCCTTGTTTATGAAGACAAAATAGATGGAGTTGTTCATCTGAAAGAGAAAGAGGGAACCTTCACATAGTGGCCACTAAAATATTTGTAGAAAATGACATAGTTGAACATGTTTATCATGTACTAGTTAATGTTAAACATCTTGACTCACTGCTTTATGCAGTATTTTGAATGTGTTGTTCAGGGATCTTAATTATAATGGTGTATTTGAAAGAGTTGGAAACTCTTAGAAAGCTTTGAGATTTTTTATTATATTTACATATATACTCTTAGACAGCTTTGACATCTTGTAACTTGATATATATATATATATGCATTAAATTTTTTATTGCAGATTACCTTTATTTATCATGATGTTGAATCAATCTTTTAATTCTAGCATGTTGTAGCTTGTTCGTATATGTAATATTTTTATTTGCTTTTATGTTTTAGTTCAAGTTTAATATTATGTTAGTTTTTCATTATAAAATTTATGGTACTTAAATTATTCATTTCATGACTATATTTACTACCAATTAATGGAAACCAGTAAATAAAAATGACTAAATATATGACTAAATATATGACTAAATTAATGACTAAATATATGACTAAAGTAATGACTAAATTAATGACTAAATATATGACTAAAGTAATGACTAAATTAATGACTAAATATATGACTAAAATAATGACTACCACGACTAAATAAATGACTAGTTAACAACAATTAATGACTAAATTAATGAGTAAATTAATGACTAAATAAATGACTAGCATGACTAAATTAATGATTAAATCAATGACTAAATCAATGACCAAATCAATGACCAAATCAATGACTAAATAAATGACTAAAATAGTTTAGTCATAAATTTAAGAGTGTTATAAATGACTACAAATAAACCACTAATAGTCACGTGACTAAACTTAGTCATTTATATAAAAAAAATAGTAGTTTATTTAGTCATATATTACTGTTTGTGTACTAGTGAGATATGAAACTATTGTGCGTACTAACATTGCCGTGCAGATTTAATTTGAGGATGCTAAATTGAGGAAGACACTACCAGCCAGGGAATTATTCAAAGTTCAAAGGAGGTCGATGGTAGAAGATTCCCCATGCAAATCAAATGTAACCACCTTGAAGTGGATTTTAATTCTATTAAGCAGCGTAGGCATTACTGCTGTGCTAAATTTGTGTTTAGACTTGCATGTCTGACCAGATTCCATGCATGCATAATCGTTGCCACTCCACTTTCCCTATTTTCCTTAAATAGGCGTCCTCCTAGTTTGTGGAGTTGACCGCGTTGTTTAGCTAATAAGGTAAATAAGGATCAGATGCTCCTTCTGTAGAGCTTGCACGATTTGATATTGTACTTACATTCTTGAGTTTCAGTAATACAAATATACTACTCTTTTGTATTCATGATTTACAGTGAATGAAATAAAGTTATGATTTTGAGCATTTGAGTTCTCATTAGTTTTAGAGGATACTTATCCAAGGGGTCCCACTTGGTGAGTAATTTGTCCTTTAGTTTAGTACTAGTTTAGTATTACCTTTTGTTTAGTAATTAGTTAAGAATCTGGCACCGACTATTCCTACAGCCACTAGAATTCCATTCTGTGACTGTTCCTATAGCCAAAGCAGACAGAGTAGCATCCTGTTTGTTTGCTTAGATTTTCATTTGTTATGCATTTCATCTTAGTATGGTTATTGATTGATGATTCACATTCACATCATTCCTTTCCAAGCAATTTACTTTCAGCATTGTGTCTTTCTTAGCTGTAGAATGAAAATGGCTACTTTGAGTTCCTAGTGCACATACTGTGCTGGCCCATTTCAAGTTCACTTCCTTGGGTTGAAAATTTAAATGCACATTCATGATGATTGAATGGCTATTCATTTTAGATGTTCAATCTCTGAATCACAACTGTAAGAACTTAGTTGTTAATTCATTGTAGGAGGCAGACATTTTTGGCATCATTGTCGGGGATGGTGTCAAACTATGAAGTTCTTGGGAGTCATTGATAGTTTTCTTGTTGTAGTATTTCTGAAAGTTGTTCTTAGTATATCCCTCATTTAGGAAGTAATGACCCCCCTTATTCTCTACCGATTCTTTGTGTGAGCTAGCAGATAGTGAGTTGATACCGCATGCATAGAGGAAGGAGAAGAGATGCTTATGGGAGATTCCTTCCTAACAATCCTAATCCATTCCAGTTAGTTGAATATCAAAACCTACTAGGAGAAGAAGAAGAAGATCCATAACCCTTTGTTGATGCAATCCCTGATCTGAATAGCTCTGAAGTCTCCTTTGAGGACCAAAATCAGCTTGAGAACCCCTTCGCTTTGGAACTACATCAAGCAGGCATGGGTGATGCAAATGGAAATAGACCTAAGCAACCATCCTTTCCTTTCCCCATTGCCCATCAGAATGAAGTTGACAATATCAAAAATATCCCTGCTTCAGCACTCCCCAAGTTTTATGGACTTGTCACAGAAGATCTTGATACCTTTTTGTTTGAGTTTTACATACTCTGCAGGAGTTATGATTATACCACCGATGCCCATAGGCTCAAGCTATTTCCTACCACTCTGAAAGAAGTTGCATTAAGATGGTTCATGAGCCTCAACAGAGATACTGTGGAAACTTGGGAAGACATGAAGACAAAATTCCTTGAGAAATACAAGGAGTATTACAGGGGCAGTGACATGAGAGGAGGTGACATTTTTAGGATGCAACAAAAGGAGGCTGAGAGACTGGAAGATTATATTTCAAGGTTTCTATTTTTCTTACAGAAATCTCCACACCATACCCTCAATGAGCAATCACATAAGCTACTTTTCTTGAGAGGAATGAATGAGAGTTGCACTAATGCCTTGGACCTGATGGTAGGAGGAGATATCACCCAAGCTCCTTTGGAAGACATCAAGAAAATATGCCAAAACTACTCTAGGGAAGCTTTAAAGAAAGGGAGAGCTTACCAATATTCCATGGGTAAGTCATCTACTGGTGGAGTTTTAAGAATGGAGATTACTCATTTGTTGGCATATTTCAAGCAAGACATTATAAACAATATATCTACTCAGCTAGATACACTTCAGGCCAAGAAGAAACAAGAGGAGGCAGAGGCAATGTTGGTAGAGTATTGCCCCCATTGCAGACAAAAGAAGGACTGCAAATGCAAGATGGTAGCTAATATTGAAGGAAAGAATATTGCACCCAAGTTCAAGCCAATCTAGATTGAAGAAGATCAAGTCTACTATGTTGCACAAAGGAGGCCTTTGGCTCCAAGATAAGGTATGCCACCAGATCCACTATCTTATGTTGGGCCATATTTTAATTCCTCTTCATCTCGCAACCAATGGCAGCCCCCATATCCATCCAGCTATGGAGGATATCCACCACATCCTTGGAGTATCCCTCCAAATGCTTGGCCCAATCAGCAAAAATCTCCACCCTAGTGGTCGCAACCTCAAGGGCATTGGCAACCACCTCTGGGAAATTGGAAGCAAAAAAATCAATAGAGAGGAGGACAACAATGGCCTACCCAGACAAATAGTTACATGCAACCACCTTCTTAGCCCCAACAACATGCTATAATGCCTCCACCTACTAATTCAAGGTCAAATGCACCTAAACATACCCAGCTACCAGCTCAACCCACACCTAATCCAAATAACAGACCACAACAACTTGTATACTCTGTCGATTCAAATCAATTCTCTACATATGTTGTGAGTGTAGGTGACATCCACTTGCATTTAGGAACTACTCTACCAACACCTTCCAAGCCCATTATCATTGAGCTTCATGTGGAAGAGGAAGAGGAACCTCTGAATGATCTCATTCAGCCAAGTGCACCTAAAAATCATGAACCAGTTCCAGTCAAGCAGACTAAACAAGAATCACCATTTCCTCATAGATTGGAAGTTGCCAAGAAGAAGGAAGAAAAGGAGGATACAACTTTTGAAATCTTGGATCAGCTGAAGCATATATGTGTCCATATCCCCCTATTCCAGGCCATAAAGGATGTCCCAATCTATGGCAAGGCAATCAAAGAAGCATGCCTCAAGAAGCTAGGTAGGAAGAAGAAAGACCCCACTATGGTTCATGTGGTGGGATAGCTAGCTGACATCATGCTTAGAAAAGTGACTATGCCTAAGTAAAATGACCCAGGTAGTCCTGTGGTAGTAGTTGTTATAAATGGGATCCAAATCAACAATGCTCTTATTGATTTAGGAGCAGAAATAAATGTAATGACCAAGGACATCCTGCAACAACTAAATGTTGCAAACATGAGATCTACTCCTACCATCCTGCAGCTCACTAATAGTTCTACTGTTAAGCTTGATGGTATAGTGGAGGATCTTGTGGTAATCCTAGACTCCTGGGAGTACCCAGTATACTTCATGATTCTTTCTCCTAAAGCTACACTAGGTGGGTATCCCATTATTTTTGGAAGTCCATGGTTAGTGACTGCAGATGCATATATCAGATGTTGTTTAGGAGACATGACCATCTCTAATGGGAGGAGCACCAAAAAATTTATTCTTTATCCTCCTACTCATCCATCCCATGATGAAGATAACCTTGTATGGCCACATGTTGGTGAAGAGGCTAAGGAAGTTAATTATGTGGCACAGCTTATGATGTTAGGTAGAAAGTCCTTCATGTAGCTTCAAGATGAAGATGAAGTATTGGTTAACATTATTCAGAACCATTGTCAAGTGGAGGAAGCATCATCTTCTCATTTTGATACTCTAGTCAAGACACTTCTACTTGTTCTTCCTACAACCACTGTTCCTGCAAATGATCTTGCAACCACTCTTCCTGTAGCCATTTTTTCTATAGACGGACTTCCTACAGCAACAGGTATGTCTCACAAATTGTTTCCATATGAACTCAAGGTACCATGTTTTAATGAAGCATCCATGATAGAGTCAATTACACAAGTACAAGTGTTAGAAGGGAAGTATCTGAATGTTAACAACAAACTGAGTGAAGAACAACAATTGTTATTGGAAAACTTATTAAGGAACCACCAGCATGCATTTGTGTGGGAATATCATGATATGAAGGGATTGGCTATTAAGCTTTGCACCCATAGAATTTATATTCGAGATGATTGCACCCTAGTGAGGCAGTCACAAAGAAGAATTAACCTTGCACTGAGAGAAATTGTAAAAGGAGAATTGTAGAAGTTGCTAAATGTAGGATTTATCTACGTCATTTCAGATAGCCAGTGGGTGTCTCCATTAGTGATTGTGCCTAAAAAAGGAGGAAAATGGTTAGTTTGTGTTGATTATAGAGAGCTTAATGCTACCACCAAAAAGGACCATTTTCCCTTACCCTTCATAGATCAAGTTTTGGACACACTTGCAGGAAAACAATACCTTTCTTTTCTAGATGGATTCAACGGCTACAACTAGATCCAAATTGCACCCAGTTCAGTGTGTACACAGTAGTACTCATAGCTTCTCTCCAGTAGATATGAGGTAAATTTCCTTCCAACATCATGGTTCTAGCAGCATCTAGAACTATTTTGTTCTTCCTTTCCACAAATTCATTTTTTTGAGGTTCCGCGAGGCAAATAACTGTCTCTAAATTCCATGTTCTTCACAAAAAGAATTAAACTCACCAAAAGTGAATTCACCACCTCTATCTAATCTCATACATTTAGTCTTCTAACCTATCTATGTCTCAACCATATCCTTAAAGATCTTGAACTTTTCCAAAGCTTTAGATTTCTCCCTTAATAAAGTAGCCCACATCATCCTTGAATAGTCATCAATAAGCAACATAAAATACATGTATCCTTGTAAACTTCTAGCTCTAGCAGGACCACACAAATCAGTATGCACAAGATCCAACAATCCATTTGAATTTTGTTGTTTACTTTGAAATGAAATTCTTGTTTGCTTTCCTAACTAACATTCCTTGCATATGGCATTAGTAGGTTTAATCAACTTAGGAAGATCTCTCACAGCCTTAGTAGAACTTATCTTGACAATATTATCAAAGTTAACATGACACATTCTCCTATTCCACAACCATATTTCATCAATTTGAGCAATCAAACAACTTTTACTAGTAGCACTCAGGTGGAAAATATTACCTTTTATTTTTGTACCTGATGCAATCACATTTCCATAATTTCCCAATATTGTGCACTTACCATCCATTAACTGAAGATCATATCCCTTATCAACCATCTATCCAACACTTAAAATATTATGCTTCAAACCTTCAACATACATGACATCATTAGTATTATGCTTACCATCAAGAGAAATGCATCCTCTTCCACGGATCACACCAGCTTTGTCATCGCCAAATCTCACAACACCACCATCATACTTTTCCAAACTCACAAACTTACTTTTATCTCCTGTCATATGATGAGAACATCCACTGTCAATTACCCATTCATCTTTCTCTTCAACTCGAGCAGCTAGGGCTTTCTCCACATTTCTACAACTAGCAGATTCAGTAGATACAAGATTATTTTTCTTGATAGCAATAAATACAAATTCATCTTCACTTGCATTTCCTTTGTCAAATTCATCATCTGTCACACCTTCATCAGCAGGATAGTAACACTTCTTTTGGAATTCAGGCTTGTTAAATCTTGGCTTGGAAACTCTCTCAGGACACCTTGATGCAAAATGACCTATCTTATTGCAAGAGAAACATTTAATAGGAAACTTCCTCTTATACTTACCTTGTCCTCTAGCTTCTCTTTTCACAATCAGTGCTTCAAATTCTTCTAGATCTCTTTCTTCTTCATCGAGCTATTTCATTTCATCCAAGTACTTGAATGTCTTTCTTGAACTTTCACCCAGATCATATCTTTGTTTATCTCTTCCAGAAGTTTTGGCCTTGAATGCAGATTCAACCTTAGGAAGGGCATTACCAAACTCACTCAACTCAAAAGTAGTAAGCTTACCAATCAACATATCTCTAGTAAAAGTTGTCACAGTTCAGAGCTCTTCAATAGCACTAGCTTTGACTTTGTAAGAATTAGGCAAGGATCTAAGCACTTTAGCAACAATATTTGATTTGTCTATTTGTCCACTAGCACATTTGATACCACACACAAGTTCATTCACTCTTTGCATGAAAGTAGTAACATTTTCATCATCACCCATTTTCAACTTTTCATATTTCCCTTTCAGACTTTGTAGCTTAGCAATTTTCACATTAGAATCACCTTCATACAAGGTCTCCAACTTTTTCCAGATCTCATAAGCAGTCTTCAGATCCATCACATTTGTCATCTTAGTATCAGTCAAAGCACTCAACAATGCTTCCTTAGCGCTGATATTATACTCAACATAAGTACTATTCAATGGAATAACATATCTATTACTTGTAATGCTCCAGTAGGGTTCACCAATGCATCTCAGATGGAACTCCATTCGATTCTTCCACAAAGAATAGTTTGTTCCATCAAATCTAGGACTATCCTTCTTACAAGTCGCCATCCCAGATCACCTAAAGTTGTAAAACTTCTTCCAAGGAACCTGCTTTGATACCAATTGTTGGAAACTCAAGGGAAAACAACTTAGAGGGGGGGTGAATCAGTTGTCACCGAATTTAAAACTTATTCAACTTATTAACCTTATTCTTAGATCTGATCATTAATCATGAAAGCATAAATGAACAACACATCAAAAGCACACATAACACCAAGATTTTTACGTGGAAACCCTGTTAGGGGAAAAACCATGATGGAGGTCAGTCCACAAGATTATACCCTATTAAAAGTATAAGGAAATATGAATGGGGAATACACATGCATTCAAGCACACTTCCTAGTGCTCACTACTCAATTATAAAGGAAGACACACTGTCTTACATAAAGGTTCTAATTAAATCCATCAAATTTTGAGCTGAGAAAATAGAATCTACTAATGCCTAATTACAATTTTGGTTAAGCACATGAACACTTCTTCACTCTTCTTCACTCTCTACTCTACCTTTAAATGATCTGAACAATATTTTCACATAGGACTCACACACTTCATACTTTCACACTCTTGCACACTTCCAAATGATAAAAAAGTCGCTCTTATATATCCGCAACAAGAAATTACATCGCTATAAGTTGGATCCAAAGAAATAATAAAATGAATACAAACAGTCAGCTCAGATCAATAAATATTAATCATATGAATCAACCAAAGTCAGCCACAACATAGTGAAGACTGAAAACAACATCCTCAAACATGAACCACTTCAATTAATTACTCCTCAAAGATCCACAACATGATTCAACACCTTATCATCCAAGAAGATGAAAACATGAACACGCAAGAGAAAATCTTGGATCGCGAGCACAACGATCAATGCGAACATGCAACACAGATAGAGCACAAACTAGAAACATCCACAAGCATCATGAAACACTAGAGATGCATCCACAAAAACTAAACTAACTAAAAACACATAATCTTCATTTTCTCAACCTGGAGCACTCCTTATTACAATTTTCTCAATATCCTCGACATATACAGCTTCTAATGCATTAATGCTAATAGTGTTGACATCAATGACAACCACATATCAACAGCATAACCACAACATCCAACATAAAAAGAAATCATTAGATTGAAAGTGCTAGTGGAATAAAAGAAGAGAATTGAAGAGTGCCTGGATACTATGGTACAAAGCAAGACTGATGAGTTCTCTAGACTTGAACAAGAGGTGGTGAACCTGAAAGTAGAACTGGAGAAAGCAAAACTCTATGAAAATAATTTCAAATCTAGCTCTGGCAAGCTTGATGAATTGATTGTAGGACAGAAACCAATTAAAGACAAAGGTGGCTTGGGAAATGAAACAATTGAAAGTTCAAAGGATAATCAAAAGACTCAAGACAAAGGGAAGAAGAAAATAAATTCAAGAAACTTTGCTAGAAGACTGCCTACCAGACAACAAAATGCTCAAAGGTACCCATCTTTCAATGGTGTTTGCTTTTCATGTAATAAATTTGGTCACAAGGCAACTAAGTGCAGAAGTAGGATGAATCAGTTTTCTAGTTACTTCTATGGACAATGTTTTTCATGCAAGAAAGTTGGACATAAAGCTACTAGATGTAGATCTCAGGTGAGAATGATTAGTTGGGTGATGATGAATAGGTTTAATGGATGTAGAATGAATCAATATTTTGATGGCTATTGCTATAAATGCAACAAGTTTGGACACAAAGCAAATCAATGTAGATCAAGGGTTAATGGAGGTCAGACAAATTAGAGAAGTGTTGTCTGCTATAACTGCAACAAACTCGAACATATCTCAAGAGTTTGCAGAAGTAAAAAGGGAAAATAGTCTGCTCTGGTAGAGAAGAATGAGCTAGTGAAGAAAATTGACAAAGATGAGGTGAAGCAAGAAATGAATAAGATATGGAGGAAGAAAGAAGAAGAGCCAAAGACGACAGATGTGTCTGTGCCCTCATCCGGTATAGACAATTCCTCTAGGAATTAGACCCAACATGGTCTTAGGGGGAGCATTAATAGAAAATTGTTCAAACCCCCCCTTGAGTATATGGTGTGTTAGGTGTTGGCACAAAGATATGTTGTAGAGAATGAGTAGATAGAGGTTATGCAAAAGAATGAAGAAGAAGAGAAGAATGAAGAAGAATTTATGTCTAAATTTGACTCCTTTGATCCAGAGGATATACTGACGATGTTAGATAGAGGTGAGATGAAGAAGGTTGGTGAAATGTGGTGTGCTTTCTCTCCGATCAAGAGACTTGAAATTGATGATGTGTTGGTTGATTATTTTCTCAAAAAGGGTATTTCAGTTTCAGATATGTTTGACTCATTACCAGATGATCTAGTAGAAGTTATTGAAGAAAGAAGATTGTTGGAAGGACTTGAAGGTCATAAGTATGAAGCTATGATTGAGAGAAGATGTACCAAATCCAAACAAATGTTATCTAAACACATTAATGAGGCAAAATAATGCATCAAGGAAATATCTGACATCTACAAGTATTATCTCTGGTGGCTTGCAGTTGTTGACAATTTTAGAAGCATAATTGAAGCCATTGAATCTATGGTAAATAGTATTGGAAAGAGTTTCAACTTCTTCAAATACAAAAATGGAAAACAGAGAATAAGAGTTGGAGAATTGTAAGTGGAGTTTCTGATTGCTCAGAGACAAAGAGAAGACTTGGTTAAAACCTTCTGGTTGATTAAAGAAATTGTTGGGGTCTGATTGGATCATCTCTCTAGAATACTCTCTGATGTAGAAGATTGTGAACAAAAATTTCTATCTTCAGACCAGACATCCTCTTTTACACAATTGTTGTTATTGGATGGTATGAGTGCAAGAATGAGTTCGTAAGTGCTTGCTTGGAAGAGGATTTTTCCAACCATAAGAGAAAGGTACAAGAAAATCTTCCATGTAAAAAGCATTATTTTCACTTGAATGTTTGAAATGGGGAGTTGGAATTCCTTTGTATATATAATGTTACCATGTACATACATTTACATCCTACTTTTTGGTCACCCTTTGCCATTAATGTCAAAGGGGGAGAGAGTCATGTGAAGAACTATAAAAAGGAAAGAATACTAGTGATAGGGGGAAAGAATATTGTGGCACATGTTGCCATCAATGACAAAGGGGGAGATTGTTGGAAGAATGAAGAAGAATGGCTAACCATACAGTTTTTGTGTTTTCATTGATGTCACCATGTTATTTGAGTTGCAACTACAAGACTAAGTCTTTGTTTGACCCGTGTTATCATGGAATCTAGCAGCGCTCGTTCCACGGATAACCCCCCTACGAAACTTGTCTGTTTCCTAGGATTCGTGAGGTTCAAGTACACATAATGAAGTGATTTTCAAGCCACCTCGAAATGCGTTCCAAATTCTTGAATAGTCAATTCAAGCATCCCCCTATGTTCGCCTCACAAAGACCTTCGAAATGAGCCCCTTCGTGAAGTCTCACTGTTCGTACTTAGCGAATCGCGAAAAATGCAATTGCATTGAAAAAGTGTGCTCCTGCTCTAAAGCCAAAATTTGGCTAAGTATGAAAAGTGCAGGGGCGCTAAAATTTAGCACCCCTACATGAAAGTGAACTTTCTAAAAAAATGTAATAGCACTGAATTTTAACACTATTACACTTTTTCCTGACACTTAAACTTTTTTTGGCCCTGGCACATTTCTTCATGTTTTTCTCGTTTTTCGTCAATCGTGCCACTTTTTGTGCCTAAATTTATTGCTCGACTTGAGTTAGGTTTTCGATTTTCTCTTTCACTTAAAAGTGTTTTCTTTCACCATTTTCATTGTTTATGATCTTTTGTCTTCTTTTCTTCTTGCTGGGAAAGTGCTCTTCAAACTGCAATCACGTTTTTGAGAATTTCGAGTCTCTTCTCCAGCAATCTTCGTGTTTTCTTTTGGTAAGTCTTTTTCTTTACTTTGTCTCCTTTTCCTTTCATTACTTTGTATATGTCTTTGATTTACATATGCATTTTTCATCCCCACACGTTTTCTTCCTCTCCATTCATGTTTTTTGGTCTTGTCTGTTCTTCCCTTGCTTTCTTTTCATGGCATTTTTGCGTGGCCTTTTCCTCTTGCTTTCGCATTTTCTCCTCCTACCCTTATGCAATGGAACTCTTGCATTTCGTTTTCAAATGCATTTTTCTTCCATTCAGCCCCAACGTTTTTGTGTGAGCGTCTTTTCTTATTGCCCTTTCAAACACGCCTTGGCTTGATCCTTCAAGGAACTCATGTTTTGCGAGTAAATTCCTTGGCTCTTATACACTTTTACAATGGTGATGAAATGAATTTCAATAGTAACTCCATGCAGACAAACAATTTGCAAACCCCAAGCGCTATTTTCATGCATCGTTACATCTGTTTTACAAAATCATGTCTCAGATGCAGAAGCACTAAAATTTAGCGCCATGACATGTTGCACATGTTGAAATAAATTCTAACTCTGAGAGATGTAAGAGCACTATTTTTTAGTGCCCTTGCATCAAAAAATTGAAATCTCCAAAAATGTAAGGGCGCTAAATTTTAGTGCCCTTACACTTTTTACAATCTTTTTCTAGATGAATTTCATTTCTATCCATTTCACTCCTGAACCTTGTTCCTTCCTTTTTGTGCATCGTTTTGCATGCCTTGTCATCTGCTCCATGCTTTCCCATCATCGTTGCTCATTTTTCCCATCCCCATGCTACCTAACGACTAATGTTTGTTCTGGCTCAACACCTTGCAGTCTCTTTTCAAAGATCTTCAAAGTCTAAGTGATCAAAGTTTGAGTTGTTTCTGATGACTGCCAGTAAACCTCTGTCTTCTTCAAGAGCAAAAGCCAAAATGAAGTACAAATATCAAGGTGTCTATCCACCGACCGTAGTGGTTTCCAAGGCGGAAGAGATAAAAGATACAGAGGTTGGCCATCAAGACTTGGTTGACTTTGCGAAGCAAACAGAGATGAAGCCTCTTCCTGACCCAATGAGAGAAATTGTACACAGTAACTTGCATTTGGTAGCTATGTTTCCTACAGTTGCACATAATACGGAGTTTGTTCTTCAGGTGGCATCTCACTACATCAGGGAAAGTAGAAGTGTGATCAATTCTTCCGGGCATGAGATTCTAAGACTCAACCCTGATTTCTTTGACATTGTTTTCAAGGTTCCTCATATGGAGAAATACATTGATATTTCTATACAAAAAGCACAAGAGGTTTTTGACGCTGATCCCAATAAAGCTAAAAACCTAATAAATACTCAATGGTTGAAGAATCCTAGACCATCTATTTCTAGATGGCCAAAGGGACTCCTCCGAAGTGATTTCAAGGATGACGTCAAAGATATGATCACATTTTTAAGCAGAGTGAAAGGCTTGCTAGAATCATCCACTTTTCATGATTGGATGTATGAATACATCAGGATCATAAGAAGACAGAAGGTGCATGTTGACTGGGGCAAATAGATCAGTGATGAAATACATGAGCAGTTGATCAATGCTCCTTCTACATTGAAATTCTACATGACTTCTTACCTAGTGTACGCAGCGGCTATAATGAGGCAATTCCCGGGTCTATCTACAAAAGGGAATTGGATGATGGTACCTGTGTACAGATTTTTCTATCAATTAGAATTGAAGGAAAGCTTTCATCACTTTAGGCGGGTCACAGATGCTTTCTTTGCGCCTTTTCTTTTCAATTTTGATCCAGCTCTTGAAAGGAGGGTATCCGATGAGGCATATAAGGTGGTAAGTAAAGTTGGATGCCTATTTCTTCAATTCCCAACATTTACTTACTTGAGAGTAGGGTGCTACACTAGTTGTCCCTACATGCTGCCACGTTATCCTTCGGATAAGTGGGTTCTCATGGAAACATGCAGACAGTAGATGTCAGTGCAAAAGGAATGAAGAAGCAACCACAAGCGTGGATTCAAGTTCCCACTGACCATTGGCCGATATACTATCCAAACTGCACAAAAGGCTAAGTTTGTTTATGCTGAAATGCAGATCATGAAAATTAAGACCTATAGGTATAGGTTTGATTTTGATTACCAAGATGTCAGAAAAGGATTACAAAAGGGTCATCATCACAAGTACCGTTTTGAAGACATTTGGGCTGATTGCAAAGATGAAGAAGCCATTCGTAAAATGGACTATTACATGTTGACTGTTCAGCAGATCAAAGATCTTGATATTGCTGACCCACCAGAGGATTTTGCAGATCCTGGTGATATCATGAATGTTGTCTATGATGAGCAAGGAATTGCTAAAAGGTCGTTGCCTGCAATTCAATGGTCTAGGGAAGAAGTTACCAACATGAGAGAGAGATTGAAGCCAATCCTAACCAACACTGTAGAATGGTTACATAAGCATGGTTATGAAATGAAAAGTTTTAGAATAGACTCGGAAGGAGAAGAATTTGAGGCAAAAGCTCGCCAACAGCAAGAACTCCGCAACAAAAATAAATCAGCAGTTGTTCCCACTTCTTCACGAAGGGGTCCTAGGATCAAGTTTACTGTTGGCAAGAAAGATACCCAGTCCATCCCAGAGACAAAAATCACAGAATCTAATCCATCTCGCTCTAAAGGTAAAAATTCTATTCTAGAGGAGGTAGATTCTGATGAAGAAGGAACTTCAAGTGATAAATCAGTTGAGGATGAAGATTCAGTAGAAGCAGACTCCGATGTAGAAGAGGTTTCTAAAAGCAGGCAAGAGTCTGAAGAAGATTCTGAAGAATGATTTGAAGGTGATTCTAAAGGTGAACCAGGTTTGGAGGGACAAGAGGGTGATCAACAGGAACCCCGGCATGATCAAGAAAGAACTACTCCTCCTGAGAATGAAGTTGAGGAAATTCCTAGAACGTCATCGCCTGTGACGTCCGATGTTCCTCATACCCCTCCAAATTCAAGAACTCCTCCACCTCTTGTTCCCTCGTCACCTATTCCTACCACATGCATTCTTGCAGTTGAGATATCCACCATTCTTGTAGCATCAACCCCGCTTGATACTCCCTTGGTGACAAGCATTCATACGGTTGATATACTGTCAAGCCCTCCATCATCCATTCCTAGCCTGTCTTCACCAACATATCACTTCTAAGAATGAATTCAATCATTTCATGAATGAGTCAATGCGTGATCAGATCAATGTGCAAATCACAGGAGCAATGATGACAGACACTCCTCCTATTGTCACAATACCCATGGTAACTTCAGATGTGACAATAACTTCAGAAGTAGCAATGGCAACTGAATTGACAGTGAATCTAGAAGTTCACACCTCCTTCCTTCTCCCTTGGGTAATATCTCAAGTGTCGAAGTGGAAGAAGCAAATGATCTCTCCGGAGGAGCTCGACCTCGAAGAGATAGTCCTTCCAAAGGCTAAAGGGAAGAAAAAGGAAAAGGTATACTCAAGGCTGAACATTGATAAGTCTGGCCACAAGTATGCAGAAATTGGCATACCACCACATGAAGAAGGTGATGTCAATATGGAAGACTACACGGTGACAAAGGTTCAGCTTGGCAAGGTTACCAATGAAAGTGCAAAGGCTGATGCGCAAGTCACATTGGATATCTTGGCTAGAAGACTGGATAAAGTAGAGCAAGCTCGCAATATGTACAAATAGAGGGCAGAGCATTATGCCACTATTGTAAAGAGACTTGCAGGTTCTCCAAGCAATGCACAACCACTGGTAGTGGTAAATATTGAAGACCCAGCTATCAAGAAAGCTAAGAAGTTCGCCTCCAAAGGCAGAGTGTTGTATGATTTTGTTGAGATGATCATTGAACACGGATCTCAGATTATAATTGTTGCGGACGAGAAAACTACCTTGTTAGCCAAGCTCACCATAGAGCTTGATAAAGAGAAAAGTGTACTTTCCTAGGAGTGCAGAGACATGGAGAAATGCATGTTGTCATGGTCGGAGATGAAACAGGTAAAGCTCAGTAAATTGGTGGAAGTTGGGGTAATTCCTGACAAAGAAAAGTTTGTTGAGGTAAGAGAATCCTTGAAACATCGAATTCAAGTAATTCAATCTCTTACGGAGGATCTCCACCAAGTACAGGAAGATGTCGAAGGACATCATGTTATTCTTGAGAAAGGTATCAAAGAGTTGCACGGTCAACTTCTTGAAGAGAATCGTATCTTCCTGCCAGCCAGAGAAATATCTCAGATCTACAAAGAAGCCATCATGAAATTGATTGACAGTTCAGAATTTTCAGAAGCCTCACTGAACGTCATTTGTGATACAAGGCTCACATTGGATAACCTGAAAATGCATCTTGACAGGTGCAAGAAGGTTCACTCATCTGCCATGAGATCGATCATGAGAATTCACACCATTGTGGATTACACTATTGGTCTAGATGAGAAGTTCGTGCAGGAGACCAGGAAGAAATATGAAGACTTCTGTGCCAAAGCAAAGAAACATGAAGAAGCTTCCTGATTTCCAGTGTTAGACATTTCCAATGCATCCCTTTATGCATCTTGTAAATATTTCCTGACATCTTAAATGTCTTTTTGTAAATTGTAATTACACCAAGTTTGAAGATGTAATCTTTTGAAAAAAAATTACACTTTGACTTTGGTCAAAGTTAGGTGAGATCTCCTAAAATTGCTCTCACCTAACTTTCCTTAATTTCCTCAATTAGTTTCCTAATTTTGCTCATCCCTCTTTCTATATAATGTGAGGGATTTCTATTGTAAATTCATCCTTTAGTATTTTGCAACGAAGTGCTGCCCTTTTTGAAGCAAATTTGTGAAACTTTGCGTTCATGCTTTGTGAATGGAGTTTGATCAATAAAGAAGAAGATTGCAAGCCAAAATTTGCGTTGGATTTGATACTTTTATAAAATGATCTTATTTTGTGGTGATTAGGTGATGGAATCTGAAGGACTCTAAGTGATTTATGTAAACTTTGTGTTACATCTATTATTTAGATTTGCATTTGTGTTTTTGTTTATCTTTTGGTTGAATAATCTACAAGACTTTGTGCTTGTAATTATTCACGCTCTTTGGATGCTATTGTTGAATGATCTACAAGACTTTGTGCTTGTAATTGTTCATGTTGTTTGAGGAATTGCTGCGTCTAAGAAGACTTTGTGCTTCTAACGTGACAAATGGTACACTCTTCATAGATCCACCTTTGAAAAAGCTACGGAATGACTTTGTGCCTTCGTGAGCTTTCCCTTTTACTTTATTTGTTTATTGTTAATTACTTCTGGTATCTCTACACTTTGCTTTGACAAGATAGAGGTATTGGTATTACTGCTAGTTGATCATTTAAAGTTGTTAAGAATTCTGAACTTCCAATGGTGAAGCATTGTAAGCATCTTCTCTGAAAAAAGAGAGAAGGATGAATGTAACACACCCCCCCACTTCATAAGTATTGTGTACATTTTGTAATTACTTGTTTGTTTTACTATTGCTTCTATCAGCAGTAAGAAGGGTGCCTCCCCTTTCTGAGAGGAGAGATTCATATCTCACATAGTTGTGGCTGAAGTCCTAGTTGTGTAATCTATCGAAAGCTGATTACATAATTTTCACCCAACAATCCGGTATTTTGGACCGGTATCTAAACTAGTATACATGTTACATCCTTCAGTATTTTGGTCTGCAATCCTCTACAATTGATTGTTGCTACTTGTGGTTTTGGGAAATGGTTTATGGATGTTGGAAACTTGTACATTCAAAATCTCTCATGCACAGGTGATCGTATGGTGTATCGACATTATTTTTTTGATTGCATTTTGCTATTAAGCCTATCTATGGCCAACCTCATGGATAATTGGTGTTATGGTGAATTAATTTTGTTATGCGGATATATTTGTGACCTATCTTCAGTCTATGCTGACATGATGTAGTGTGCTACATGTTTTGATTTGTTGTTTGGAAAGATTTTGTAAATACTTGAAGTCGACAGTTAGTCTTTTTGGTTGCATTTAATTAGGCCGACCTAATTGATGATTATGTATAGCTCATAGATATGTCAAACAATTTTGAAGATTGTGGTGTGATGGTGAGAGACGAATGGCATTGATGTGAATGTGAAGAAGTGCAAAAAAGATGAAGTGTGTTAAGTCAATTTATTGAGCATCACCAGAACTGAATCAACACTTGTTAGGTGAACTCTTACCAGTTCATTATGGTTGTAAAGCCATTTTGGTTTGTAATCCTTTTGTAGGCAATGAGCCTCCTTATCTAGATAGTGAGTCCTCTTGTAAGCAGAAAACTTTTGTATCCAGAAAGTGAGTCCTATTCTAGACAGTGAGCCCCTTGGCAATGAGCCTTATATATTCAGTTTTGGAATCACTTTATATTGTGAGTTAATCCTCACTGTGGTTTTTCCCTTATTGGGGTTTCCATGTAAAATCTGGTGTTCATTATGTTGATATTGCTTTCTATTATTTACATTTCATGTTCATACTTAATAATAGAATTGTGTGGTTTTGAAGTTGATAAGTGTTTGAAGTTTGAATTTTTATTTGGCGATAATTGATTTACCCCCCCTCTCAGTTTTCTTGCGCCTTTTAACATATATATGTTTAACATAGTCATGTGTCTCCTTGTGCCTTTATTGGTTTTTCCATGAGATCTTAAATCTTGGGGGATTGATCACCCTCCTTGACCTTTGTTGTCTTATCCTTCCAACGATTGTACAATTAGACCTCTCTTGATTGTCTGCTTTAGTGTGAGTTTTAACATACAGTCATCCTCTCACTAAAGTGGGGGCTAAATGTAGTGTAAAAAATGTACTGCTTTACATTTTCTCACTTGTTTGGGCCCTCCTATTTAAATTGGACTTAATAATGCCTTAATTTAGTATTGTTAAATGTACCCCTTTACATTTACACACTTATTTGGGCCCTCTTAATTAAATGAGCTTAATTATGCCTTAATTATCCCTTTAATTCATTTATAGAGCCTATTAAATTACATTTTTCGAAGAGGAAACCCGACATTAATTAATGTCTAAACATAACACTTTACATTGAGCAATGTGTGCTCTAGGTATAGGGACTTGTTCCTCCCTAGACCTTTGAAACTAA
Source organism: Sequoia sempervirens (assembly GCA_007258455.2). Classification (NCBI taxonomy): domain Eukaryota; kingdom Viridiplantae; phylum Streptophyta; class Pinopsida; order Cupressales; family Cupressaceae; genus Sequoia; species Sequoia sempervirens. The sequence continues at coordinate 2,766 of VDFB02369974.1, read as the reverse complement.
ATTTAAATTATGTTTTTGGTGGTATTTTAACATCTTCAAAGCCATAATTCAATGTCGGCTTGTGATATTTGAATTTCGGGAAATTAAGGATACATACCTATAAATACAAGATCATTTCACTAAGTTTCACCTACAATTTTTATGTGACTTCACAAGAGCTAAGGTTTATGATCAAGGGCATTCAAGAGAAAATATATTAGAGATTTATTGTAGCATTCAAGATCTATCCATCATGTCAATGTCTTCTTGCATCATGCATGCTTTCGGAGCTAACATTATGATGTAGGTTTCATGATCAAGTCAAGCATTCAAAGTATCATTTCAAGAAAGATTCAAGTGTCAATATCCACATCCAATTCATCCATTTCATGTAAGTTGTAGACTTCCTAAGATCTCCATTATCAAGGTTTCATTCAAGGGTTTGTTGAGTGGTAACATAGCTTTGTTCATTCTTCATTACCTCCTTCATTTCATTATTTCAATTCAAGGTTTGATTACCAAAATGGGGTTTGACCAAGGTAAACCCCCATTCACCCAAAAAAAACATTTTTCTCTCTTGTATTTGTGATAGTAGATTTAGGTTGAAGAAGACTTGAAGACCTTCTGAAGTGCAATATTTACAAAGTTGTCAAAGTTGCAAAAAGTTGTCAAAGTTATCGTCAAATCACAGAATCTAGCCTACATATCAGATTTATGACCTTTCAACGCTGAAAACCTAGTCAAATCATAAGCTTCAGATATGCACGAGAGGCTCTCAAAAGATTGTTGCAACCCCTATACTTGGACCCATTCACCCATGGGTGAATGAGTCTTAGATGAACTTCTAAAAAGCACTTTTGGTGACTGATACACAAGTTTCTACCCTTCTCTGGTCTGTATTATATTTTCTGGTTCTACAAATATTGAATTTAATATTGTTGTTTCAATTATTATATTGCATTTTGGTGTTGATTTGTTATTTTTAGTTTTTCTCCCCAAAGTGTTGTTTGACCTTGACCCCTATCCTTCAGTCATAAGGAAATCTGAAGATTCTCACTTTGACTTGATTCACCTAAGGGTTGATAATCAATTCATTGTGTGGATCTCATTTCCTAATGAAATAAAGGAAAATAGGTCTCATCACATCACATTTACCTCACCCCTTTAGTATCACACCTATTTTTCATTGTTTCAGATATTAATAAATTTGTCAATGATTTCATTTTCTTGTGTTAAGATACTCTCACGATTAGGAGGGATATTATGAGAATAGCTACTATGATTATTTTGAGTATAAATGATTACATTTGTTGGAATGTTAGAAGCCTTAGTGGATGATCTAGGTTAGATGAAGTCCCCAAGGGTATCATCTAACATGTCAAATTCATCACAACTAAAGGGCTTGCTAAATATACAATGCACTTGTGGAAAGAGATCTAACATGATTAGATTACTATGCTTTCTCCAAGATTAATCACTAAATTTCAATTACAATTTAAGTTTATGCACATTAAAGTGAATTAAAACTAAAAGTAGACTTACAAACTTATTACATACACATATTTAGAAATCAAACTTTAGATTTGAAAATAGATAACATGTATGTTTTTGCACCTAAAATTTGAGGCAGATTTAGGAAGACAAAGGCACCCAAGGCACCTGTGTCCAACTAGGGCTCTATCTAAAATTTTAGTTTTAGAGGCACTAGTGATAGAAGGTGACTATGTAATAGTGTTGAAACCGAAATTTGGAATTAATTGTGTTGATGTTTTGAAATTTTTAAGTTTGCAATGTGTTGGAATAGCTCAGGGTTTTGAAATTTTTCCAAAATGAAAACCAATTTACCCAGATTATGCAATGTTTCAGAAAATGTATATAATTGTCCTATAGATCTGATGAATATCAATATTGAAATGCAACAATTTTTCAAATTTTCAATGAGCTAAGAAAATTAACACTTTCTTTTCAAATGTAACGCTATTTTACAATTAAAAGAATCCAAAATTAGAAATCAGATAAAAGAAATAGATTGAGAGCACAAAAACAGAAATCTAAGCCAAATTTGAACCAAAAAATAGGACATAGGTGCCCAAGGTGTCTATGTCCTAGATAGGGTTTTAGGAAATTCAAAGTTTGACTATATTATTGTTTAAGGTTATCAGATTTGTGTGCAAATAGGTCTAATAGTGAATTTTTTCCAGATTTTATTGAATTTATGATTGTGAACTTGAAAATGAAAATGTGAAACAATGTTGAAAATGTTTGAACAGTAAATGGTAATTTTGAATGCAATTTAAAGATCTAATATGAACTAATTGATTGATTTCAAGATGTAAAATTCTGAAAATGATGATTTGATGCAATTTTGAAAGAAAAATAATGCAATTTTTCACTTTTTGACCTAAATGAAAGATGCAATTTGAATGCAATGAAAAATTTCATACTTTAATGGTCTATTGAATGTAATTTGAATATAAATCTGATCTAAGATGATATAAACAAACCCTATTGCAACTTTTAATGCAATATAATGCAATGCAAAACCTAGATCTAGGGTGAATTTTGGCAAATTTGAGAAGGTTTATGATGTTAAAATGTTAGGTTCACCAAAATTAAATGTAGAAAAATGGTGACCTTAAGTTTAATGTCCAAAACCTAGGGTCAATTCCATCTTTTCTAGGATTTTATTAGGATACAAATCAACAAGGAAATTATATTGAATTTCAACCATAAAAGGTGAGTCAATCATACCTAGATTTAATCCTTTTGAGTCTTGGAAATTGATTG
>VDFB02369973.1:0-15034 GCA_007258455.2 Sequoia sempervirens | reverse complement strand
TATTGTTGTGGGTTACGTTTGACTACCTTTATAAGCAGTTTAGTGAATATTTGATCCTTAAGTGCTTCTTCTATATTGGATTGGGTAATTTCTTCATCATCAGTTTCATTTATTTCACTAGTTGCAACACTAATGTGGTCTTCCACATCAAAGTCTCTTCCCCAAGGGTTCCCTTCTTGAAACATTTTTGCTCTTGTTCTAAGGTCATATGTGATTGTTTTGATCTTCAATTTAGGATATGACAATGTATGAGACCTAAGACTAGGATGTAATGAAAAGGATATGGTTATAAGATGAGTTATGAAAATGGTATGGTATAACAAGCTAAGAATGCAAAAGCTCAAAGGCCACTCTAGGTCTGAAGTTGGTTATGAAGTAAGAATTACAAGGACAAATGATCAAGAGAGGGTATGTAGGAGATGATGAACTCCAAAAAGATTTCCCTACTCAAGGATAATGGTAAGTTCCCTAACTCAAGGATGATGAACCTTAAGTGATGCGGGTGATAGATAGCTAATGGTTTGATTTCAAGACCTAGGGAGAGTAGCCTAAGTGCAATCTAAAAGTTTGTTTGAATGATAATGGATATGCAAGGGTGTAGGATATGCAAGGACTAGGTGGAATGCAAGGATTGAAAAATCAGAACTGAAGGATGATGTACCCAAGAGATTTTAGTGATAGGTTCATTTTGGATGTTTTTGTTATTTGATGTTTTGGGGTTTGCAAGGTTGAGATGTTGCAAATTACTAAGTGTGATGTTTGTTTGAAGTTTATTTTAAATACACAAACATAAAGCACTTGGAATACAAAGTGGTTGTTCACTGGTATATCACAAATAAAGATAAGCACAACCTAGTTGAAAGGTGTGTATACTTGGTATAGCTCACTGAAATACCCTGGAACAATACAAAGCACTTCTCCTTCTCGAGAGCGGATAGCTTAGAATTTTGGTGGCACAGGCTCCCCCTTACGCAACTCACTTCTCGGGTCACCAACTTCGAATTCCCCAAAGAGGAATTTGCTACCTCTACTCAAGGGAGTCAGTAGTGAGTATCTTCAGGCATGATATTGTACCTTGCACTATACTAAGCAATGGTCGAAAGGCTAGGCTTCTAAAAATAAGAGGTGTCTAGTGAATACTCAGGGACATGGCACCTCGCGAGCGTCTAGTAAGCCACTTAAGGCTTTAATCACTCTACTAGGGGATCTTATACATTTTATGGGAGTACCCTGTTTCGAGTGACATTGCACGACTAAGGCCTACATACCATGAGGACTTGACAGTTTAGTCTTATCCATTTATATACCGGCCCGAGTGAAAAACTGGTTGGAGTCGTTCCCTCTTTCAAGGCAGGCCCCTCTAAGGGATTAACACAGAAAAAGATGGGTCTGGCTTTCTGATCACCGAGTTTGCACAAGGTGAGAGCATAATACCTACCATCTTTACAAGCACAACAGATAATGGTTTATTAACCCCCTAGTTAAGTCTACGTGAAAAAAGACAATTGTTCTTTTTAGGCACCAAACAAAATGTGATCTAATCTATATAGAAAATTAGTTTAAAAATCAAGTCTTCAATGAACGTCCTGCATCATAGTCATTAGTAATTTCAAATTTAAGTTTTTGACAAATGAGAGTTTTAGATTTTGAGCCTTGAACACAAAAAGACCAAATTAACAAAATTAGCCTTGCAATTAAAAAAAATAAACTAAAAAAAGTTAATCTAGAATTTAATTAGATTAAATCAAAATTGGAATTAATTCCTAAATTAAATTAAATCTAAAATTCTAAATTAACTCTAAATTAGAAATATAAAAAAGAAAAACTAAATCTAAGTTTAAAAGCTAAAAACTAGATTAAAATAAAAAACTAGATTAAAATTAAAAAGTAAATTAAAATTTAAATTTAAATCTAATCTAAAAAGCATATCTAAATTAAGTGTTTGAAAGAGGAAAAATGGGTTTCTGGGACCTAAAACCGAAAGTTTACAAACAAAAGAAATAAATAGTCAAAGAACCTAGAAACAGAGAGGCTATAGAGAGGACATCATAATAACAAAGCAACAACCACCAAAAAAAAGGCTAGCAAGGGCCACAAAAAAGACCCCAAAAAGACCAGAGAAAACACCAGTAGCAACTAAACTTGGGACTTTAAAATTTTTGTTGTCTCAGCTTCAATGTCATTCATCTCCTGAACCCCCCTCTTTAAGATCTAGACCATCTGGGGAGTAGGACGCACTTTCATCTTAAGGTTGGAACAGGTCCTCTTCGATATTCCTTGGTCCTCATCCTTGCTTTTATCCTTGTCCTCTTCTAGGTCAACAACCAGCGAGCCATGTTGTGACTTTTTGAACTTTTTAGACATTGCATTAATGATAATGGCATTGTGCCTTGCCATTCTATGGTTTTGTTCCACAACAATTTTCATATTGTATTTTATTATAACAATTTCAGCTTCCAGAGTCTTATACTTGTCCTCAATGTCATCATCTCCCATCCCTGTATTATTCTTTTTCTATTTTCCTTCTTTATTATTCAGAGCTGATAGCTTCAAATCCAGTTCCCCCAACTTGCTATTTAGAACCCTATTTCTGAGATTAAGATCATTGATTTCTTGATAGGCCAATTTCATAACCCTAAAAATATCACCAACACCACTTCTAGCAAAGGCAAGGATATCTCCAGACTGATCCTGATCTAAAATGAGGTTGAAATCATCCAGGTTAGGGGAGTTGGGAAATCTGATCCCATCATCTCTGAAAGAGGTAGGAAGGGTAGAAACAAAATCTTTGCTAGCTTCAAGGTTCTCAATTTTTTCCTCCAGAGAGTCTGCAAAGTAGGAAACCAACTTATTGGCAAGGGAACCCTTGAGAAAGGGTTTCTTTAAAGGCGTCGAGTAGTCGAGGCAATTCGCAGGGTTAACTTTCATGTGCTGGGGTTTACAAAGTTGGGTTTTCTTGCCAGAAAGGATAGGTGATGGATGGGATTCAACAATTCTCTCTGGGTTAGGCTTAGAATGATTCTCTGAACCACCACTGTCTATATCATAGTCCTCATACGCCATGGAGGCAACCGGTTTGGATAAAGCCGACAGGCTTTGAAAATGTTCATAGATCAACCTAATAAGCCTAGGATGAAGAATAGGGTTTCTCCTGGTATTTTTCTTGTGGTCCTCAAGGCTATTGCTCAATGAACAGAACAAATAATGAGCAAAAGAAATCCATACCTTATGGAGGAAGTGGTTAAGGAGAGAAAAATGATAACCATAAACTCTGGTGAATCTCCTGTCCAAGGTAATATACTCCATAATGACACAGAGCACCTTTCTCCAAAGTGCCTTGATGGAGTCTATTTTGAAATAGATGTTGGAAACATTGACCAGTTTCAGTTTCTCCTTTTCTTTCTTTGGGAAATTGATTGCCACCTCGTCTGAAAACCTTCTGTCATGATAAAATTCCATGCCCTCAATGGAAATTCCAGTCACCTCTCCTATGATTTTCTCATCTAGTTTCACCTTTCTCGCAAAGAGGATAATTTCTCCATTATTCTAGTTCTTCTCAAAGTAGTTAGTGGCCTTAGGATCACGCCCATGAAGTTTTTCCAAGAATGGAACCAAACCACCTCACTCAACCTGTTTCTAGACCTTAGCATTCCTTGTGTGCATTTTGTTGCTATTTGGCTTGATTCTTTTCCTATCCCCCCATATTCGCATGCACCTCACTGCAATCTCTATTAGTGTTGAAAACCTATTGCAAATTTACATAGCCATTCCAATGAACCCACAAAGTGTGTCACTTTTTCTTACCAACTAAGCTAAATTTGACATGGCCCCATCAAATCTATTGATTTTGATGTACTTATCCATTTTCCCTATCATCATTAAAGATATTTGCTTCTTTCCCATGCATAACATCATAATCTAATAAGGCCTTGACTTCAGCTCCCAAGTCCCTGAAATTATGCCAAGTGTTCAAACCTCCCCACTTAACCCCCTCATTCACAAAGTAATCTGCCACATTGTTAGCTTCCCTGTAGATGTGAGATATTTTAAATTTTTCAAACTTATCTAAGATAGATTTAGCGTCTTCAATCCAATTCTTAATAGAGTAGGAGGGGGGGTCCTACCTAGGATACAGTCAATGATGTTTTTGGAGTCCCCTTCAAGCCATAAATATTGTATATTCAGATTATGTGCTAAATTTAAAACTTGAAAAGCTCCTATAGCCTCCGCCACATGGTTGGTTTGAGAACCTAGGGAAATGGCCATAGCCACCAAAAAGTTGACATTTGAGTCCCTTAACACACCTCCACTTCTGTCCATCCCCAGATTTCCCTTCGCAGCGCCATCAAAGTTGGCTTTAGTCCAGCCATTTGGTGGAAAGGTCCAGCGCACATCCTCCCTATCTTTCTTAGCTAGCTTGGATCCCTTAGATACATCCATTTTGAGATTCCAATCCTTGGCTATCATTAGATCATAGGGAGTGCACACCACAACCTCAAGACTAAAATATTTTTGGGGAATAATATTGAATTTTTCTTTGATTAGTGTAAAAAAAAATTCAAAAACATTAATCTCCGACATCTCCTTATCCTTGAAAATTTTGTTATTACATTCTTTCCACACTCCCCAAACAACAAAATGGAAAATAAAATCCCATAACCTTTGAATGAAATGGTTTTGAGATGGGGCTTTCCATTGTGAGAAGAAATATTCAATGGATAGGGGAAACACTCAAGATATATTCTAGAGAGCCATCAATTTTCCCTAGATTGTAGCAACAAACGGACAGTGGAGAAATAAATGGTTTGTTCACTCTGCCTCACTCTTGCAAAGGTAACATCTGTTGGGGATTTGTAATCCTAATTTGCAAAGATTATCCACCGTGAGCACCTTATTTTGAAGCAGAATCCAAAATAAAATGTTGACTTTAGGAGTCAAGTGTTTTATCCACGCTTTAGACTAGAAAGGAGGGGGGGCTTGAGAAAGGGACGACAAAGGGACAATCGATGAAACAGAGTAGTTACCTGAAGGGTTGTCCATCCAGACAAGATGATCATCCAACTAATTATGTCCCAATCTAACAGCCATCAAGGAAGACTGAATCGAAGCCAACTCTTGGCTAACCATACACAAATCCACCCAATCTCCTTCACTACAATAATCTTTAACATACTCTCCAAAAACTGCTTTGCAAAACTTAGCCCATCTGTTGAATCTTTCAATTTTGATTAGGGGATCCTTAAAAAGCCATCTGTCCTCCTAGAACCCAGCTAGATTACCACTTCTAATGTGCCAACCAACCCCTGATTCCAAAATATTTCTACCAGCAATCATGTCATTCCAGCAAGCTGAACCATGGGGAAAAATAGGAGAATCCAACAAGGCTTTGATGGACACACAATTCGTCATATATTTACTTTTTAAGATATCTTTCCATTCTCCATCAGATGAAAAGGATCTCCATTTTTTTTTAGCAAGAAGAGTCTTATTAATCATTCTAATTTTTCTAAGATCTAATCCCCTCAAAGATTTCGGTCTACAAACCAAATCACATCCTATTAGAGACATCTTCTTTTTCTCCTCCACACCATACCAAAGGAATCTTTTTTGGATCTTGTTAATGGCCTTCACATATTTAGCAGGTATTTTGAAAAGGCTTAATGCATAAACCGAGAGATTCTGAAGAGAAGCTTTGAGGAGCTGAATTTTTCCTACTTGACTCAGAAGAGCTCCTTTCCATCCTACCAACTTCTTACTGAACCTATCAACTAGCGAACACCAAAAGGATTCTAGAGGTTTAAGGCATAGAGGTAATCCAAGATAGGTAGAGGGTAAGGATTCCACTCTACAACCAAGGATACTAGCAATATTTATCTGTCTATGCTTAGGGGTATTAAAGAAATAAAGGGAGCTCTTATGTTTGTTGACCATCTACCCAGTCGCCTTCTCATACACGTCCAATATTTTTTTCAAAGTCTTAGCCTCAGTCACCGTTGATCTTCCCATCAACATAGTGTCATCAACAAACTGTTTGTGAGAACAAATCAAATTATTAGAAGAATGTCTAAGACCAGCAAGAGACCTATGTTCAATCAATCTTTTAAGATTTCTTCCAAAGCTCTCAGCCATGATTGTGAACAAAATAGGAGAGATAGGATCACCCTGTCTTAGGCCTCTTGAATTCTGAAAGAATCTCGAGGGAGAACCATTCACAATGATGGAAGTGGAGACAGTAGTAACCAACTGATTCACCAACTGAATAACTCTGCTGCTAAAACCAAACACCCTTAGAATTTTGAATAAAAACTCCCAATCAACTCGGTCATAAGCTTTGAAGATATCCAACTTAAGAAGAAACCCTTCAGTTTTAATGGAAGTGGAGACAGTAGTAACCAGCTAATTCACCAACTGAATAACTCTGCTGCTAAAACCAAACACCCTTAGAATTTTGAATGATAACTCCCAATCAACTCGGTCATAAGCTTTGAATATATCCAACTTAAGAAGAAACCCTTCAGTTTTAGATTCCACTAGCGAATGGATATTCTCATGAATAGTGACTATAGAGTCGAGGATTTGCCTTCCTTGAACAAAACCATTCTGTTGAGGGGATATTAGCGAAGGAAGGATGGTAAGGAGCCTTGACGTCAATACCTTATATATGATTTTATAGAAAGAGTTGCAATATCTAAATTAGAATGTTAATCTAATCTAAAAAGTAAAATCTAAATTAGAAATTTTAATCTAATCTAAAAAAGTAAAAACTAAATTAGAATTTTTAATCTAATCTAAAAAGTAAAATCTAAATTAGAAATTTTAATCTAATCTAAAAAAGTAAAAACTAAATTAGAATTTTTAATCTAATCTAAAAAGTTAAAATCTATATTATAAATTTAAAACTAAACTAAATTAAAAAAATAAAAAACTAATCTAAATTGGAAATTTAAAAACTAAACTAAGAAATTAAAAAATTAAAAACTAATTTAGAAATTTAAAAACTAAACTAAATTAAAAATAAAATCTATACTAAATTAGAAACTTAAATTTAAAATCTAAATTAGAATCTAAACTAAATTAAATCAAAATTAAATTAGTAATTGTAAAATCTAAAATCTAAATCTAAACTTAATTTCAAACTTAAATGTAAATTAAAAAAAACTTAAATCTAAACTAAATAATAAAGAAAACTTAAAGCTAAACTAAATTATATTAGATTCAAAGAATTTTGTTGTTTATCTCTACTCCGGCGAGCTTGATTCAACGGACTTGATCATGGTGAGTAGGGCTTAAATTTTACGGTCCACCTTGTCCATCATGAATTTTTTTTTCTACGGTTTAGTCTTCATTATTTCCTTTCGCATGACAATTGTTTTTTTTTACTACAAGTGAAATTTTATATAATAAGGCACTGATAGACGAGGGACAAAAACATTTTCAGCATAAGGCACATGCCTCCTCTCTGCCATAGAAGCACTATCAATACCTGGGCAACCATCTCTTGGAATAGGTCGAAAAAGATGATTTTTTTTTCACCTACTGTCCATTCATCTCAAATTTGAATGTCCTTTTTGATTTTCCATTCTAATTATCTTTGATGGCAGCCTTAAATTTGTCCTCTGGCAGTGGCACACAATCTTTATGATTGTGAAAATGTACCTAGGTTGGAAATGGCCTCTCAGTAGACTTAAAAGCATTAGGCCAAATATCAAGAACACCACATCCTTTAGCTTAGTAAATGCCATATATTAACCGCAGTTCGAAGACATATAAAAAGAGTTTCATTCTTTTGGTCACTCTGTCAACAAGATCCTTGTGACTTTTAGGCAAGCCAAAAAACTAAAGCAATAGCAGAACCGACAAACAAATCACCTTAAAAGTTATTATATTCATGGTAGCGAAAACAATCCTCTTTTGTTTTCAAGTTGCACATGAATATTAACCCTTCATACCATTCTTGGCTCCAGTAGAAGCTTCAGGTTACTTCTTATCTTGATGAAATACCTGGAGACTCAGTTGTAGGTGGTGGAGCTAGAACAGTGGAAGAGGGTGTTGTCAAAGTTGGTAAAACATAGTTTGCTGCAAGACAATTCCATAAGTAAATGAACTAGATAGTTTTAACATCACATGAATAAAACTAGAGGCCATCAACTGTCCTTTATATACTTTTGAATTTATGAAACAATGGTGGAAGTAGGGATGTAAAGGTTGCATTCACAGGTCATGAAAATAAATATTTTCAAATAGATTAATTTTTAAAAAGGTCTTGAAGTCTATTATAAATTTGATTTATGATAGTATTAGCATAGAACTTTTAACATACTGACATTAAAATGAAACTAACGAATCATAATGCATTGGTGTGTTTTGCCTCATATGAGATCCATCACCATTACAAATGTGAACAAAAATATGACTTTTAAAACATTTTAAATTCTTCTTTGTTTGGAATCTTTCCAAATTTCATACACTCTGCTCCATTCCACTGTTGATACATCAAGCATTGTTAGAGACACTCTCATCAAAGCATCCAATATATCTAATGTTAGAGTTGTTCGTCAGATATCTTTTATTATGGTTTGCCTTGAAAATCCTCTTTCACATTCCACTGTACTTGCTGGAATAGTAAGGATTGTTTGTCATAGCTTTGTCATGTTTGGAAAACTTGTATGTGAGTCTGTGACACAAAAAACCCTCCAAGCTTCCTTCATTGATAATCCCTCACAACTAAGACGAAGAGTATCAACAAATATATGCAACTCTTGTTTACAAGCTTCAACATTAAATAATGTTTCATTTTCTTCTCCCTCACATAAAGTATGTTGCATGTGTTGAAAAAGATTATCAAGCCAACACTTTGAATTATCTTCTCTAGCACGAGCATCCTTTAGATAATGACAAGGACTAAACAACTTTATAGAGTTGAAAAACACAAGATCAATAAATCTTCCATTCAAACAATCTATAAGTGCTTGAACATATTCTTTTGCAAGTTGTTTACAACTCTCTAATGAACCATCAATGCAAGGTTTTAGTGATTGTTTTTGTGAATCAACATAATCACCATGTGCATGTGAAATTGCCACAAACCGCAATTCATGCCTATGAACAATGCCCTCTTTATTAGTAATCTCTAAATAACCATATTTAGAGGCATCCAAGAATTTAGATAAGTAACAGGTACCATCAACAAATGTATCACTTCTCATAAACCACCTACTTAAAGTGTTTATAGTAATATCAATAGATGCCCCTAATGATGTAACATCAACATACTCTTCTTGAAATTTTCTATTCAGCTTATTCAACATAAGCATTATATCTGCAAGCATGTGTAAACAAAATTGAACAGAAAATATTCTTGCCTTATCATACCATGACTCTCTCTTTTCATTTTTCCATAAAGTCAATATAGGAGGCATCAATACAACAAGCCTTTCAATAACTTGTCCTCTTGAAAGCCATCTAACTCCATGAATTTGAAGATCTTGAAGAGTTTCAAGTTGCATGACTTCCTGTAAAGAAATTAGTTCCTTATTTCTTTTAGTAGAATTTTGTACCCAAGAATACACCTTATTTGCTAATTTCTCAACAAATAACAATTCAATTTTTTTTTTCGAAGCATCTAATGCAGCTAAAGCTTCACAATGAGCAATGCAATGAACACCTACAAGATTAGGAACATCTTTTTTCATAAAAGAAACAAACCCATTTTCACTACCAACCATGGATGAAGCACCATCTGTGGAAACAACTATTAAGCGTGTATTTGAAAGCCCCCTTTCTTCCTTTAAAACATTGATTGCATCATAAATTGTTTTTCCTTTTCCATCACAAACATTTATGAGCTTTAAAAATTGCAAAGTTGGCTGCCCCAACCCTTTTGAGTCTAAAAAAGTTGCATAGACCATAAGATGCTTCTCTAAACTGTGATCTATACTTTCATCCAACATCAAAGAGAAAAAAGGACTATCCAACATTCTAGCAGTTTGTACCTCTTCAAGATACTTAGATATAGCAAAAAGAAATTGATTTGCAGCCATCTAATTTGTGTATGAATTGTAGTCCTTATTCTTTGGCATGTTTGGTAACTATAATGTCATTTCAAGAGAGCAAAGTGATTCATATTTTGAAAGGGGTAAATCCTCTTGAACCATCCAAAAAACTAATTTCATAGTTGTGATGACTCTTTCCTTGTTAATGTCATCAACATAAATGCTATATGTTCTGTAATAGGTTTTGCTTTCTTTTCATTCCCACATGTCCATTTAGCTAGTGAAATCTTATGAATGTTTGAATTGGCACGAGAAACTAATGAATCATGTTGTAAATTAGTGCAACCATTACCTGCTCCCCATGGTCCAGTTGCATTATGTGTTTCACAATATATGCATTTCATAACTTTTTTTCATTCATATATTGTACATTTCAGCCACTTAAACTTTACTTTCCATTCCTCACGAAATTCTAGTTTTACTTCAAGTTTTTTTTTATCTGTGTATTGTTTTCTCTTGTTTGATATTCATCAGCATACTCTTCAATGTACCCCAAAATATCTAAGTCTTCATTTAAATCAAATTTATGATCTTCATTGGGTGCTACAACTTCGGATGTACTTGACCATGGAAAAAAATGCTTGATAGAAGGCTGATTTTTTTCTCTAAGACATTTTCAAATTGTAATCCCTACATATTTTTAAAATAAGAAAGATTTAGATATTTTGTTCAAATTCATCTAAATTTATAAAAAATGAACCATAAAAAAATAATTTAATATAAACTAACAACCATATGGAGAATAGGGGGTTGTAGTGGTTGCATCAGAACAAAAAATAGGAAAAAAAAATCATGGAATATTATTAAATGCAATCCAAAATGTTTGATAAAAAAAATCTACAATGTTTAATTTTATTGTGGCAAACTGTTACAAATTTTTAATATAAGATTTGTAAATCATTATTTTTTTAAAAGAACAAAAGAAATAAAATGAAAATCATCTTACTCTTCTTACGTGCAGCAAAATTGTTTTATTTTTTGTTGTAAGTTGTAATTGTGCAACAAAATCTCTTTACTTTTTGTAAATCTTTCTTTTTTGTTGTAAGTTGTAAGTGTGCAAAAAATTCTTTCCCTTTTCTGACTTTTTGCTTCTTCTTTACAGCTGTGGAGTCTGGATAATGTAGATTAAACTCTAAAACTAGATTAATAAAAGAAAAATGAAATATTTGCACCAGTAAAACAAAAAAATGGTTTGAAGGAGAAGATTGTTGTCTTTATAAAAAATTATATTAAAGAAACTCAAAAAGTATGTAGAATATAAAAGAAACTCAAAAATATTTAGAATCTTTAAAAAAATCTAAAATTTGAGATTTGTTTTTTCAACAATAGAAGTTTGATACATATACATATACATATATATATGGTCAAATTTTCATATTAACTATTTTTTTTACAGTTTCTAAAATAAATTGCATGTATTAACATATGGCTAAAAAAAAATTTGTTGTATTTTACAGTTAAAATCTTCAAATATAGGTATACGACCATCAAATTTAATCCCTGATGGTGAGGTTATGTGAAAGAAAATAAAATTTGTTGTGCAAAAGCAAATAAAATCTTATGTGCAAAAGTTTGTCTATTCAAAGACCATTAAATATTTTCTGCAAACAAAGTGTTAAACCTGCAAACAAACCTGCAACAGATTAACTCACGACATCAAAACTTCTATCAAGCGAAAATGAAACAATAGACAAACCAGGGAAAGGTCCTACTAGGCATGCCAAATGTTGACGAAGGAAACGGGTATCTGAATTCGAAGATTCAAATTTGTTCCAACATCAAACAATGGAGTATTTTCCCAATTACACACACATGCAAATAAAATAAACTAACTAAACACATATGCATGCAAATGGATTTTTATCTCAATTGCCTCCTATCATCATATATCTTGTGTTGTTGAAAAGAATTTGCTCTCAGAGCACTATGCACAAGAGGCTATGGTGAATGGAGATTAAAAAATTGAGTACAAATGATATGCAATAACATAATAAAGCATGATAAAACTAGAACACTAACATGCAAATAAACTAAGATGAAATGGATATAAAACTAGAATGCAAATAAAGAGTATTCAAAGTGGATGTGAAGATGATTGAAATGCAAAGAACGTGGATGCTGAATATATGATCGAGAAATGAGAGAGGGAAAGGTTTAAATAGATCTCCTCAAGGGTGGATCCAATATTAGGGCGAATGTGGGATAAATATGCAAAATGGTAAATAAAGAAAATGGATAAATATATGAATTGATTTATGAATATGCAAATGGATATTAATGAAATATGCAAATATATTAATGTATGGATATTTTAATGATCATATGAATAAATAAATGATAATGGATAAATTATTATGTAAATGGATTTAATGATTGCACAAATGGAGTTCGTGAATATGGATGAATGATTTGCAGATAAATAATATTTTAATGATTATAGATTTATAAATGATTTAATGAGATGGATAAATATTTATAAAATGGTTATGCATGAAATATGAATATGAGATGAATTATATATAGAATGGATAATGGTACTAATAATGGATTCACATATTGATAAACTTTTAATATTATTAGAGGAAATTTTTTTGTGTCTACAATGATAACTTCCAAAGTTATAATATTTATCTGCCATCATTTATTCCCTATCCACCATAAACTTTGAAAATTTGTCTTCAAAGCACAAATGACCAAATAAAATAGATATGGCAATAATATCTCAAAGACAATATTTTAATATGCAGTTTGATATTTTCCTACACACATTAAACCAAGCATTCTAACATTTCCACTTGTAATGTGCTAAAATTTGTCTTTGAAAGAGACCACAAATTTTGATAACCCCCTTTGAAGATCACTATGAGAAATCAGGATAATTCCTCCAACTTGACTAGCTAGGATAGATTAGTCACACTATCGAGACTAGTCACCCAAGTTTTTGTCCTAGGGTTTTAAATTCTTCAAGCTCCTCAAAAACCAAGTAGAATAATAATTCGCATAATAAAATGAGCTTCCAAAATTGTATTTTATATCTCCAAGCTCAATGCTCTAATTAGGGTTGTGCAACCTTTCAATTAATTTTAAATTCACCTTATGTCTCCCTAAGTTGCTAACAAAGTTTCTTTATGAAAGTAACTCTATTAAATTAAATAACGTTGGTTAAATATCAAATCTAACTTTATATTAAATAAAATAATAACTCAAAATGCCTTATGTCACCAAGAAATCATTAATTTAAAAAATCATCGACTAATAAAAAATAACCCTGCCAAAAACCCACCAAAAAAGTGTAGGTATCTCCAATAAACCATTTGAACACACTGGTGACATTGAAATACTCCTCTGAACTGGTTGACACAATCCCTGAAAGCCAACTCCAACTGCACTGCAAGAGACCCCAAAAATTGGAACATTACACTATCATAGGAGGGGGGAAAGACAATGTTTGGGCCAAACTGTAAATTTGACATAATTTGTGAATCAACACACCAGATCTTCAACATTGACCCTCTACACTTGCATTGAACCTTGTTTGATTGACTCTTCTTAAATGTCGTTATTTGACAGTGTTGACTAAAGAGCTCGACTATACTAACTATGTTGACCAAAGATCTCTATTACATGGACAACATTAACTTTTGTACCACTTACATTGACTATTTTGTTTGTTGATTATGTTGAATTGAGTGCAATATTATAATTTTCACTGAGTCGTTATCAATATTGACCAAGAAACTAGTATGGTATGCAAACTTTTTCGAGTATTTTTTGTCCACTATATTTTTTAAGGAGAATCAATTACCGTACTTGTGAAGTGATCATGAATTGAACTGTTATAAGTTACAATGTCAAAATTATGTTGTATTCTATTTATTGACATTATGAACATCATTATTCTTATAATTTATAATTTTAAAAATACACACATATATTCTCATACCCGTACCCAAGGAAAAAAATTAGTATACCACCGTTTCCATAACTATACCCGTATCTCAAGTACTCAAATCAACAACTTAGATTTTTAATATACAAAAATATTTATAAACATTATACAATATTAATATATAATAATAATAAATAAGAAATAAATGAAGTTTATATTTCACGTGGACCTTCAAAAATAGAGTCCACCACTATAGACAATACTATTAGGCCTCATACCACTATGGGAAAAGTATCTCATCGCATGAATTTTCAATTAGAAAACAAAAAGACAACAAAAGCTAAAAAAATTCTACATTGCCCACTACTTGAATCGGTTCTCACTATTATTGAAATGGAGTTGGCTAACTTAATCTACTATGCTTTTGTCAAATTCTGCATGTGAACTGAAGCCCCCCTCGTGGACCTATTTTGCCATGGTCATATGAATAAATCTGCATAATTAGGAGGACAATGTTAAACAAAGGGGCAACCGAGAGGTGAACCAGTTGTCACACAAATCTATACTTAAAAACTTTATCACTCATCAATTCATTATCCACACTATTTTGTTATTAAACATAAGTATGAACCACAAATAACAAAAATTAAATCAACACAATGAACACCAAATTTTTACGTGGAAAACCCAATAAGGGAAAAACCACAGTGAGGGTTAACTCACAATATAAAGATTATAGAAAAAGGCTCACTACCAAGGGCTCACTTCCCAAAATAGGACTCACTGTCCAAGTACAAAGGTTCATTGCCTATGAAGGACTCATTGTCCAAGTACAAAGGCTCACTGCCTATAGAAAGGACTCACTGTCCAATAGGGAGTCTTACTGCCTATAGATACAAAAGAGAATAAAAGATCCACCACTGCAATTAAAGCACATTTGTAGGATTACATAAACCCTTGTCTCACTGTCTTCAACATAACTCGCACACACACACACACACTTCTTCTCTTATGATTTGTGGCTTAATTTCATCACTTTGCATCACACTGTCATACAACTCTTCACAATTCAACTTGCTTTTATACTCATTCT
>VDFB02369972.1:0-10401 GCA_007258455.2 Sequoia sempervirens | reverse complement strand
GGCCTGGTACAAAAGGTACGGCCATATCAGAACAACATTATTTATTAGATGTACGGCCTCCAAGAAAATCAATGTAAAAACCCTCTGGCTATGGCGCTTTGACTGATATCACTTCTCTGGATGCAAAAATACTGATAACCCTCTGAAGATGAAATAATCTCTGAAGCTCAATTAATTCTCTGATGCTCTGTGATTTACTCTGAATGAGAAAACCTCTGTTGGCAGTAAATCGGGTGATATCTCACACCCTCTGAACTGATTCAATGGAGATGGCTCGTTCTCCAACGAATATCGAACTCAAACCCTAAGGTCTTCGTCCTCTGGAAAAGACTGGCAAATTTCCAATTCATCAACTGTAATAATGGCTCCCCTCTCAAGGCAAATGCACTCTTATGCTAAAAAGTGCGATTTCCTTAAAGATAGGGAAATATTAAATATTTGACATTTTAATTCTTTTAATTTTCAATAGTTCTCCGTCAAATATTTTATTATAATTTAATAGTCAAATTGGCCCCTTTTAATGTTGGGCGCACCCCTCAAGGCAATCACTTAAGTTATAATTTTTAAATTATAACTTTATATTATAAACCATTAAATAATTAATATTTAATCAATATAATTAAATATTAATATTTTCCTCATTACTCATCTGATTACCGATCCGTCTGATGCTGACGAACTCTGAAGTGATTCTGGATGCCGCCAAAGCCATACTGCTAAAAATAGCAGTGGTCCCACACTGCCTGCCAGGAACTGCTAAAAATAGCAATTCTGCAAAATGTCTCTGAATGAGCCCGAACGAAAGCCAATCGATCAAAACTGACAATCTGACGCTGGGCCAAGCTTCGAAACGACCCTCTAACCACTCTGTCAGCCTACGAGGGTCTCATGATAGGCCAATCTCACGATCACTGATGCTCGCCAAAAATGGGGACATGACAGTCCGCCCTCCCTAAAATTGCTTGGCCCCAAGCAATCCACTGCAAACAAAGTCCAATCCTCGGAAGGCCCCAAAAGGAAAACTGTGTAATGTCCCACACATCTCGAACTATCTCCTGTAGCATCATCAATCTCAACTGCGCAATCAATGCCTGGATCCCAAACCCAGAGTGAAAATCTGTCGTGACGGTCCTCCTCAGGCTGCCACTGCGCTCTACGGCCTCCAACTTCACCATGCTGAGAATAGTGAAGTGACCCATTGGGACCCATCCCATACTCGATGCCAAAGCTATCGCCACCGGGATCCCAATACAATCTGAATCCACATCCATCCGTCATGCAGAGATAAAATCTCCTAGAAGCATCTACTATCCTGAATCTCTCTGTGTCCTCTGCTAAACCCTCATGGATGTGATAACTGTCCCAGCCATCATGCCAACTAATACCATAGTCGCCCTGAAACCATGTACTCATATGGAAAGTCTGCGACATAGAATTATCAAGCCCTGTCAAATACATATCGGCATGATAGATGACTGACTGCGGCCCCTACGAGTAATTCCCCACAAACTGCTGGATCAAGTACCTGCATCCGCTAATTCCATCTTGTGAAGATGGTAACTCTGCACACCGTAATGGATCACTCCCCTCGACTGTACCGAGAGAATCATCCTGTGCACAAGTATGGTGCATCGAATCATGTACAGGTGGATCAAAGACAAAACTATAAGCACTCACCGTGTACACCTCATTGAACTCCTCTGTGAGTTTGGTTTGGAATTGCGATGCACTGGAACAATCCCAAACACTACGATCATCACCCAACCTGGAACTAGTATCAAGAGTACGATTAGCGTCCAACTCGAATAGTGGGTTATCATAAATCGAACCACCATCAAATTCAAACAATGGATTGTTCACAAACTGCACAATCACTCCAGACTGATCTGAATCATCCATCTCTGAATCGCTGGAATAAAAAACTGAGTTGTACTCCTGACTTGGCTCAACCAGCTGCCGATCATAGTCAACTGCATCGGATGAAAAGATTGATTTGCTTCCAGGAGAGGGAAACAAATCATCATAAGTACCAATCTCCCAACTGGATGAGACTCTGAACATCTGCTGTGAAGATAGGCAAGTATCGAGGGTTGTCACACAACTCTCGAGTGAATCAACAACCATGTCACAGGAACTAACAATAATGTGCCCTGCATCACCTATCACGGGACCAATCTCATACAAACCTGGTGCAATGCGTGGCTCACTGCAACTCTCATCTAGAGCACTCATCCTATCTGTATCAACTGCTCCTGTGTCCATGCTGGATGTAACCACATCCCCAACATCTCCCTCTCGGCTATGAACCATGGGTGTATACTCCTCCCCAACCGCTACCATGCAAGACTGAACGATACCCAAAGGTGGTGAAGACTGTGCTAACCTCAACGCCACGGTAAGCCTCTCAATCTGTAACTGTGACTCTCGAAGAGCCAACTGGGTGCTCTGCAATGAAACCATAGTCACCTCGAGCTCATGAGTGAGCTCATCGATCCGCTCCTCCTTTCCCTTCCCTGCATCATAATGTTGGCGTTTAAATTCGCACCTCTGGAATGCGGATTTGAAAACGGACAGCTATGCACAGATAAACTGCTCTTCAAATTAGGAGGGGAAGCTCCCTCTTGCTGATGGTGTTTGAAAGAAAGTAACCAAAACTAAGTTGCCTATCTTTTGGATCAGCTTAGAGCACAAGGTTTTTTAAACACAAACGCCGCAGCTGAGATTTTCTGATAAGAAGTTCAACTACGACTAACTTAGACTAAAGACGTTCCTAACCTCTCAAGTAATAGCAGAGCAAGAGAAGCTAGAAATTAACGAGGTAGATTTTCTGACAGAAATACTTTAACAATCTCTCTCTCAACAAACACCCACACACTTCACTGTAAGCTGAAATAAAGATCATGAAAGCATAACATAGATAACGGAAATCTGAGATTTTAGACCAAGGCAAAAGAGGCTCATGATTTTATTACTCAAATCTCTAAAACAAAACTCCCTTCTAACATGCCTTGAATAAGAAATTGCAGCTAAGGAGGCTTGCAAACTTATTCTTAACACAATAGAAAACAACAATCTCACTAACTCCTTGTTGGCTAAAGAGGCTCAACAATTTGCTTATCACAATACAAATGAACAATACTTGAGCAACAAATAGAAGGCACAATAGGCTCAGCGTTTTGTTCTCACTAGCACGGTTTAAACTAAGTGAATTGAAACTGAATAACAACTTGCTGCAATTCAGGCTCGCAATTTGCTATGACAATAACCGTTAAAGAAACTAAATGAGCAAAGGCTCTTATTTATAGAGAAGCAGAGGAGTAGGGAACCCTAAAATCTCCTTGCTTTCACAATCTAGGGCTTGCTCAGCAAGCAAGCTTTATTACTAAATCTAGAAACAAGATAACAACTAAAACCCTAAAAAGCAGAAAAAGCGGGAAACGCCAACTATTACATCTTATCTTCGTTCTATCCTCAAAGAATGGATAAGGATGATTCCAAGAATAGAAAGAAAGCGGGAAAGAAAGCTTCTAGAAGAAAGCTGCTTTAAAGCTCGATCACATCCGCTAGGAAGTCTGAGATTGTGTCCCGATTCAGTGCATCTATACCATCAACAGCAAAACACCGCTTTTCAAGAATATCTTCAGCATCTGCAATAGATCTTAGGAAATCTTCAATCTCATTGGCCGCTTTATTGAACTTTGCTGACATCATTGAAATATGACCTATCCTTCCGCCAACTGGGCTGCAACTATGAACAACGTTCTGGAACTGATTTTGCACCTCCTCAAGCCCGACATAAGAACCATCTTCAAGACTGTACTGAGAGGGGATCTCTATGACAAATTCGCTGATGAAAAGGAGAGCTTCAACCACCCTTTGCCTGTAGGTGATGAATTCTTCAGATATCCTCTCATAGGTTTTAACTTTGAAAACATGACGCTCTCTCCAAGCAAGGATTTGTCTTTTATGCTCCTTTGAAACTGCTGAACCGTAGGCGGTGTCTAAATCAGCAATGATAATCTCATGCCTAGGTTTTACTTCAGCCCATGTTTGTTCAAATCCTTGGATGCTTTGACGAAGTTTATGAGCATTCTCTCTCAACTGGAACATCCGAGCCAAGATCTCCTTTCCTCTGGCAATGAAGCTCTCGATCCACTCCTGAGTCTCTTTCCCACATATGACCAGCTGTCTTAACTGATGGTGATCAGCCGGTGTCTCTAAGACCTGGGGCAGCAACTGAGTTGTTTGTGAAGAACCACGAGCAAGGTTAGAAATAAAAAGCTTAAGCTGCTGATTTTCGGCCTTGAGGGCTGCCTTGTCTTCTCCATCTTTCAACACTCTTTCATGTAGGTTTTCGGATACAACTTTGAAGAGACTCAAATCTGCATGTCTGGTATTTCTACCAAGATTAGCCTTGACCATTACAAAATCATCCATGTTCACCTCATCTCTATTCTTATCTTCTGGAGGCACAGCCGTCTCTACAACAATCTCGTTATCAGGATTCCTATCAAAGTGAACTTGCTTCTTTGCCTTCTTCTTAGGAGGTTCCTGATAAATATTATCGAGATCATCAACACTCACTTGATATGAAGGCCTTCTCCTAACCCTTCCTAAGGAGTTCTTAAGCCAAGACACCGTAGTATCTTTACTAACTTCCTCAGGAGGTACTGCTGCGATCTCTTCATCATCTTCAATATCAAGATCAATGTGAATTGGTGACGAACCCGTCAAAGGTACAGGAACATGTGTTGAAGGTGGCTCCTCTGCTTCATTCTGAGGTATGGGATCGTCAAGAGGAACTTCTGAATCAACCGTAGGCTGTTCCTGTATGACTATGCCTGAGAAATCCAACCTTCTCTTTACATTTTTATTTGATCTACATCCTTTGACGCCATCTTGAGACTGACTTTTACCCTTTCCTTTTGACTGTGCTGTAGAAGAAGAGGGAATTATCCTTGGCGGCTCTGCTACTGGAATAGAGTTCTTCCTTTTAAGCACTAAGAAAACCTTACTATACTCCATGACTTGTCTTGTTCTGTCTTCAACTGAAAGAGATTCCTTGTTTGCCCAATTAACTTGTGGAAGAGGCTGATCCTCGATTCTTTTCTGAGTGTACATTGGTAGAAGAACATCTTCATCATCATCAGAGAGCCCTTCTATATCTTCATTTAAGCAATCTTTCATTTGATGGAGAGTCAACCTGCTGTAACTACGCCTTCGCACTTCAAACTCGTCTGCACAGTTAGCCCAAAAATCTTCAAGTGCGGGTATGTGACTGTAATTCTCCTCCAACCGGCCAGCATAAACACCATGAGGATCAAATGACCGCCTCTCACTGTAGGGTTTGAGACCGAATTTATCTAATTCTTCTCCAATTGTCTTGGCATCTGCAGCAGTCCTGCATGTATAAATACCCAACCCTAATGGAAAGTGAAGAGAGGGTTTCTTTCTATTTCTCAAGACTGTGTGGACACCGTGAGCTTGCCTCAAGAATTCCATGAAGATGACCTCGTCTGACGGATACCTTGGCAACATTAGCAGGGCACCTGAATAACCATAAACCCTGAGATAGGTAAAGGTAGGAAACTGTATAAACCAATCTGCCCATTCCGCCATTGCTGCCCTAGCAACTGAAGATATGCGGACGTGCAATTCATTGTCTAAGTCACGCACCGTGTACATCAAGAATGCCTCGCTCACCCTTTTGTAGTGGTGCAACGACTTTGTGAACTCCAGCTGAGGATAATAATTATATATGTGTTGAACGCTCAATGACCCCTCGGTGTTCAATCCTCTGAATTGACCTTGATAGGCCACCAGGTAGACTAGATATGACACCATGTGAAATACATGAAACTGGAAATATTCTGTTATTTGTTGATGTAGGCAGTCACTAATCAAAGTAGGCCAGTCATAAACCTCGGTTTTCTTCATAATGTGAGGTATGGCATAAAACATCCAAGGTTGGAACTTGGTGGCATCCTCGGAACCAGTGACCCTGTTGAGCAAAGTGATGATGATGGCAACCTCGTCCTTGAACTCCCCTCGTCCGACATTCTTGGGCAATGTCTTATGTTTTTCTTTCATCCATCTCTGGGCAATCTTCTTGCTGTATTTGTCCTTATGCATATTCCACATCTTTTCACATTCATCCCTCGAAAGAGTTACACTTTTAGGCCATGGGGGAATGGAAAAACACCTTTCGACCATGTCAGGCTTTAGACTGCAAATCAACCTGCCATCCGCTGACTGGATCTCCCTAGTAGCCGGGTTGTAATGCTTAATGCAAGCGATTACGAACTCAAGGCTCTGAATTGATATAGGAATTGACGCTGTTGCGAGGAGTCCAAAATGTCCCAAGTTCTTGATTGAAGTGTTGCCCGCTCTCTCCAATGGATGAAGATCGCATCAATCGGCTTGACATGATGCAAGTGTCTCACTGCTTTGATGTAATTGTGAAAAAGTGTCGATTCTAATTTGAAAACATTAGAAGTGTACTCCATTTCAGAAAACTTGAAGAATGATCAGAACTCGGCCTTCGGCCCGGAAGACTCTGAACAATTTCTATTTTTAGAATGCTGATTTTGTGCTTCAACGGACGAATTTTTGAGAAATTTTTCTGAGATATGGGTTTTGTTCAGAATGGCGATACAAGACAACCCAGATCGTCCGTTTTTGAAAATCTTGAATTTTGTCAGAAAAAGCAGCAAACCCTAATTTCTTCAATTTTTCCGAAAAAGCCGCATCCGGGCTTTGTCTTAATACTATTGTGAAATGGACCCGCTTGATTGGATTTGCAAAACTCCTCGACTTTGATTGAAAAAGCGTACCAACCCCAGGTTTTGGAAAAAGCCGATATGTGTTTTCTTCAAAAGACTGATTGGAAAGGACCCAGATGGTTGAAATTTGAATGCACCGAGGTTTTCACCGACATGCAAGATAAAAGCACTTGCTGCAACTTGATGAAGTTCTTGAAAAATTCTTCAGAAGGTGGAGGCAAAAAGACCCAGATAACTGAAAAATTGAAAGCCTTAGCCTTCTGCTTGAAAAACTTGATCTTCTGGAACAAAAAGCTTGAAAGAACAATGGTTTATGCTTGCTGGTCTGAAAAATCTGATATAAAACCAGCAACTATGAATTCTTTAATCACAAAAATTTCTCAAATTTGCTGCTCCAACTTTCTCCTCTGGATGCTACCTGCAAAAATAATGGAAAATACATTGAAAAGAAGAGTTAAATAGACTTAGGTTTTGATTTTAGGTTTTGCTTTCTTTTCTGCTTTTATTTCAAAACCCTAAATCTTATCTTCTCAAGTTTGGACGCCATCTTCCTCTTCTCACAATTTTGAAATTTTGAAAATCTCAAAAAAACTTCTAAGGCATGAAGGTTTGGGCGCCTTTCTCCAAGAGGGGCGCTCAACTTCACCAGTGTTAGTCAAAATTTCCACTTTTTCAACTTTTCTCCATTTTAACATGCCACTTCGCCTCTGATTTCTCGTTGACAGATCAACCCGACAGACGAGCTGAGTGATTCACGGCGAAGCCTGACTGATTCTGAAGAAGATGTTCTGGAGGCACCTCCGGCTAAAAATTTGATCTCGGCCTCCGAATTCACGGGAGGCTTTTCCTTCTAGGGGCGCCCAACTTCTTCAGTGTTAGCCATTTTTTTTGATTTCCAAGTTCTTCCTTCTCCCTTTGATCTTCTGGTGAATCTTCGATTCCGGGAGCTACGTTGATCGGACTGACTGCCTGAGTGTTTCGTTGGATAGCCAGACTGATTTTGGCGAGGCCTTCTTGGACGCTACTTCTGCAAATTCCATCATCTGAAGGCTTTAAAATTTGGGCGCCCTTCTTCAACTCCACCTCCACCTAGACTTAGAAGTTTACCTGCCTTTACTTTCGATAAGACTTTGACGGAGTTCGGCGGTTGATTGATCGATGGTTGTGGTTTCATTGCGGAAAGCCGACGAATGGTGTTCGAGGACATCTTTGAGCCAGCCGATGGATTCTGTCGACTGGCGCCATGCATTAATATTTTAAGCGATTTTTGACGCGATTTGAGTGTTTTCAACTCTCGTCGGACCTTCTGTTCAGCCTTTTGAATCTGATGACTGCGAGCTCCGTTTGTCGTGCTGAATAGCTCACTGCAAAGCCAATTGAATTCTGAAGACATCCCGTTATAGCTTCGACTGCAAATTTCTCTGTCTGCATCCTTGAAAAGTTGGGCGCCTTTCTCTTCTTAGGGCGCCCAGTTTCTCCAGACTTAGAAAAATTCATAATTTATTTAACTTCAAGTTTCAGATTTTCGCTTCATACCTTCTACTTTGACTTGAATTTGCCGGAGACTGGATCGTCGGATGCTCTGACGGGGATATCCATCGCGAAGCTGACTGAAAATTGAACAACTTCTATTGGAGATCCAAACCCTAATTTCTTCATCTGGTGCCCTAAAAAGGTGGGCGCCTTTCTTCAACTGGGGCGCCCAAACCTAGCAGACTTAGAAAATTTTCATGACTTTTCAATTTTCTTCCTCGATCCTCGTGCATGTTCATCATTTCACTTTCTGCTGGAAGTTTTGAATGCTAAAATTAACGCCCGGCAGTCGGATGACCTCCATTGATGACCTCAGAACTCCAGATATGCTTCTGAAAAAGCTGAATAGACCCAGTAGGGCAAAACTGATTATTTTAAGATTCTGACTGTACCAGCCTGATACGGACACATTTTGAGCCAATCAAAATCGGGCCTCTATCTCGGCTCTTAATTCTAACTTTCTATTTTAGAAATTTTCTATTTTTAGAAAATTTTGCCAAGATCCGCTTCGAAGAAACTCAGAAACCCGTAAAACTTTACTATTTCGAGAAAATTTCTAAAAAATAGCAGCTTTCCTAAAATTTAGGATGAAAAACCGATCCGGTTTTGTAGGTTAAGCTGCTCTTAGCGTAATCTTATCGCCGTAAATTGTTCTTGTGTTTTAACCCTCCATGCAAGACATGCACACCCAAATTTTGACCTTTTTGACTGATTTGACAAGACTTTTACTCATTTCTTCAAAATGTCTAAGTGTAACAAAAATTTTAATTTTGGGGTACAACACATAACAAATGCAATCCCACTCGAGAAGGAAATCTCTGTCCGCAAGTAATCTTAGGTAATTTTGTTTCATTGTTCCAATCGCCTCTCGGAGTGCATGTACCACTGCAAGGGAAAAACCACTATCACTGTGCTCATCTGTCAAAGAAGGACTCCAACTGTAGGTAGTCAACATCCGACGAGCAACGTCGAAATGCTCAAGGGCGGTGGAAATCATAGTGTCGTCTACATGTAGTTGCCCAACCAAATGATGAGGACTCTGAAACTTACGACCCCCATACAAGATATCCTGTTCACCATATGCACTATGATATGACGCTGATCCGTCATCACTCACCTCATGATCTGCAGCATCGTGTGTGCTCTCAACCATGCACACCTCAACATCTAAGGTACTGCTGCTCTGTACCTCGAAGGATGGCTCAACTGGTACGGTAGAAGTTGCTGGTCTGACAATATCCTCACACGCTTCTACTCCAACAGTGACTGCATGCTCATCCAACGCATTATCCTGGGATTCCATATCAACATATGAATCTTTTAGCTGGTTGATAGAGGCCAACCTTACTATTTTTAGTAAGGCATCCAGATGGGCAGAGTATGCAGTGGGTTAACCTATGGTGTCAGCAGAATCGATAAATGACGTTTATTAATGGAGTTATGAAGTTTTGATTATTATTAAAGTATACTTTAATAATAATTAATTATAATGTGCACATCATTTAAATATTTTATTGACTTTATTATGAGGGGGTTTATTTAATGATTATAAAGTCAAATTGTAAAAGTGCACTAAAGTCATGTTTGGGCATCCACTTTAGTGAGGTGTTATCAAGTTATATCAAAAGAAAATATTTTAATATGTTTTACTGATTGAAAAAGCCTCATGGAGATCGACCTCTTTGGAGAAGTGTATAAAAGGCATCAAAAACAAATGGAAATTATTCATTCTTGTTTATTCTCTCAACTTTGGCTTTGTGCTTTGATATTGGAGGTGGAAACTAGGG
This sequence comes from Sequoia sempervirens, assembly GCA_007258455.2. NCBI lineage: Eukaryota > Viridiplantae > Streptophyta > Pinopsida > Cupressales > Cupressaceae > Sequoia > Sequoia sempervirens. The sequence goes on along the minus strand of VDFB02369972.1, from coordinate 299 downwards.
TTTTCAGCTGCAACGATCTTGGAGAGCATAGCTCCTTCTTGAATCAAGCTTTCCGAGGGTGTGAAAGATCATCTGAGGTTTGCTAATCAGGTGGCTTTGCTTCAGAAGTTACATTGTGCTTGATTGGAGTTGTTTCATCAACACTTTCAGAGGTTTTATAGAGCAGATCAGAAGTTGTTGAAGATTATCATTATTGAACTTCTTATTGCTGGCTGTGCCTTCTCTCTTTGGCACATGGGAATAAGTAGTGTGCAGATTTTAAGTGTTTAACATCAGAAATTGAAAGGGTTTAGGAGCTG
>VDFB02369970.1:0-26238 GCA_007258455.2 Sequoia sempervirens | reverse complement strand
AATTTATGTGTGAGTAAAATATGTGTATATCAATTACTAGGACACCTAATAAGACATTATATCAAGAGATTTAAACAACATTTAATCTAATTAAAGCAAGAAATCTCTTAAAAGCATCCTATTGCTCTCTATCTCCAAATATTTATTAAATCACTTTGACTCTCAGATTGTGTAAGCACTGTGGCTGTTAAAATGCCAATCTAGAGAATGAGATACTTTTTTAAATGCAAGAATCTAATCCTATATGATGATTACTAAATGATATGATGATGATATTGTGACTGAAATTGACATGAAACTGATAAAAGAAGCTACAGTAAACTAAGATGCAACTAAATGAAAAGCCATGATCATGATTCTAAAATGATTGCTATTGCTATTACTATTTGCTCAAATGCTTGATTGCTTAATTGATATTTCTGCAGAGTAAGTTTGCACAAAGTTGGGATCTATTTCATGTAGAAATAAGTTGTATTTATAGATTCCTAGCAGCACATTTGTGAAGGGGCGGCAAAGCAAAGGTATGGATTTGATTTGAAGGATTCAATGGTGAAAGATGAAGAAGCCTAAGATGATTATGGAGATTGTTCATCCCCACAAAAATATTCAGCCAAAGGATAGGAAGAATCAATGAAAGAAGATGAAAAAGTTTTCATGTAATTTGTCTCAAATTTGTCTCCAAATTTTTCTGTGAAGGCTAAGTTGAATTAATTGGATATGAAATATCTAATTTTTTTGGTGGATATGGTGAGTGAAAAGAGGAAATAGCTGTAGAAATATGCTTTAATTGAATATTTGGATTTATTCAAATTAGTAAAAGAGGATATTTAATTTAATAAAACAAACTATAGAAATTTGTTTATTAAATAAACATCGAAGAAATATGGTAATTAAATAAAACAAAGTATGTGAACTTGTTTATTTAATTTAGATGAAATAAAATAGATAATTAAATAAAACAAGGTATTTGAATTTATTTATTTAATTAAGAGGAAATAATATGATAAAGATAGAAGAATTAAATGTGAACTATATAAATAAATATTTCTATTTATTTATAAGTAGATGAATTAAAGGAGTCAATTAATCAAATAAATTGTATTTAATTAATTAGAATATCCATACCATTTTTAGGTGTATACAATAATAGCTATCTTCAATAGGATAGGAATAAAGTCAACCCTTGTTGAAAATGGCTCAACTCTTAATGTGTGTATTGTAACCCTTTTGGATAAACTTGGCGTGGATAAATCAAGAATTGAACCTGATTCCCTATTGATTCAAGGATTTGACAATGTAGGAAAGAAACCACTTGGTGTGATCACTTTTCCTTTTACAATTGGAAAGGCCACATTACAAACTCCTATCCATGTTATGCCTCATGATCTTTCATACAATCTTCTTTTAGGAAGACCTTGGATTCATGAGATGCATGTGGTACCTTCAACTCTCATCGTATCATGAAGTATGTCTATAACAATAAAGTGTACCAAATTGAAATAGATCCCAAGCCCAAAAGTTTCTTACAAATTGAAAAAGGAAAGACAAGTCCTCTAAAGACATTAATACCAGCTTCAAAGGTAGAACCTATGAAAGAAGAGCAACAAGAGATGGAAAAAGTGTCAAAGTTATTGGAATATGATTGAGGCTCATTAAACTTCACACCTTCATTCATGGGAGAATACAAAATTACAATAAAAGAAACTGAAAATCAAAAGCAACCAATGGTAATGTCAACACAAAATTTGAAAGAAAACTCACAAGCATCTACTTCATCTACTCTAGAAGAAGACACAAGCTATACAACAAACTTTGATGAGATAGACTACCAACAACCACCAAACCCGAAAGAGATGGAGAAACTTTATGGAAGAGGTTATGAGCTTATGAAACAACTTGGTTATAGTGGAAAAGGATGTGGAAGGAAAGAGCAAGGAATTTGTGTTCCTATAGAGTCTAACACACAAGAAACCAAAAGTGGTTTAGGGTATTGTCCTTCTAAGATATTGTAAGCAATAAAAAGACACTCACTCAACATCAACACCGTCATATGTAACTCCACCAAATCAACTCTCACTTTGAAGAACCCTGAATTGATTGATACAACTTGTAAAAAATCACTGGAATACTTTGAAGATGATGAAGCCTTGAAAGAAATGTTAGGAGTTTATGACAAGTCATTTACTCCTCTTAAAAACAAATGGGTTACATGTGCTATGGTTAGTGCTAAGAAAGAAGATGAAGAGAAGGAAATTAATGAGAATGATAAGGACAAAGAAGAATACAATCCTAAAATTCCAAAACAAAGTGCATTTCCTTTGGGAGATACAATCAACATACCAATGGATACAACCAAAGAGGAAAAATTGATTCAAATAGGAAAGTGCCTTGATGAAGATGAACAAGAAGGCCATGCAACTTTACTTCATGAATTTCCTAAACTTTTTTCTTGGACTTATTCGGATATGTTGGGAACTGATGCTAAGATAGTGACACACAACATAGTCCTTACAAAGGATGCTAAACTAGTCAGACAAAAGATATGAAAGATGAATCCTAAGATAGCCTTATTAGTTAAGGCTGAGATTGAGAAACTCCTTGAAGATGGTTTTATACGACCTATTGATTATTCTCCTTGGATCTTAAACATTGTTGTAGTCGTGAAACCTGATAATCACATTAGGATGTGTACAACTTTTTGTGATTTGAATAAAGCATCTTTAAAAGATGATTTTCCCCTTCCTAATATTGACATGATAGTAGATTTGACTGCAAGACTTTATTTTTTTTCATTCATCGATGGATTTTCTAGATATAATCAAATTTTTATTAACCCTCAAGATCAATGCAAGACAGCATTTACTACAGCTTGGGGAAAATTTTGTTCGGTAGTCATGCCTTTTGGATTAAAGAACGCAGGTGAAACATATCAGAGAGCTATGACATTGATATTTCATGATTACATGCAATTTTGGAAGACCATTTCAATGATATTCTAGCCAAATCTTTAACTAGACAAGAAAATGTGAATATCCTTCAAAAAATCTTTGAAAGAGTGTGAAAATATAACATGAGATTGAACCCAAAAATAGTGGAAAAATTTTAAGCTTTATAGTATCTCACAAAGGCATTGAAGTGGACACGAAGAAAATCAATGCCATCATAAACATGCCACCTTCTAGAAACATTTCTCAATTGTGCACTTTACAAGGAAGAATTTAGGCTATTTGTTGTTTTGTAGAATCCTTAGCAGATCGAACATTACCCTTTACACAACTCCTTAAGAAAGAGGGTCAGTTTAATTGGAATGAGGATTATAAATAGGGTTTTGAGAGTTTGAAAGACTATATTTCTACTCCACCTGTTTTACAACCTACTATGCAAGACAAACCGTTTAACCCTTATACAACAGCATTAGTCCATGCTCTCATAGCATTGTTGGCTTAACAAGATGACAGTAGTAAAGAACATCCTATTTATTACATTATTCAAACTCTAATTGATTATGAGACACGATATACGATGATAGAAAAACAATGTTTGGCTCTCATATTCTCTACTAGTAAATTGAGAAATTACTTATTGAATGTTCACGATATCCTTTAAAACACATGTTCACTAAAACAGATTTATCGAGGCACTTAGTTAAGTGGGTTATGTTGTTAACTGAGTTTGATCTTAAATTTTTCTCTCAAAATGCAATCATAGGACAAGCCTTGATTGACCAATTAGATGGTGCTCCCTCTCCCCTAGCATTACCTAATATAGACTCATTCCCTAATAAGAATGTGTTGACTATTCAAAAAGACAAAGAAACATGAGAATTTTACTTTGAGAGTTCTAATTGTAGAAATGGCTCCAGCGTAGGGGTTATACTAATCCCACCTATAGGAAAGCCTATTCCCTTTTCTTACCACTTAAACTTCCTATGCACAAACAACACAACAGAGTATGAAGCTTTAATTGTTGGAATATGTGCTACCTTAACTCTGGGAGCTCAAAGTATTAAGATATTCGATGATTCGCAATTATTCATTAAGCAAATAAATAGATCATATCAAGCAAAGCATGACAAATTATCAAAATATAATGATCTCATAATGACTCTCTTAGATAGCTTTGATTCATGTACCATTGATAATATCCAACGAAAAGATAATTGGCATGCAGATGTAATGGAAAGTGTTCCTTCCCTTGTATCTCCTCAAGATCCTTCAAAAGACTTCACATTCATTGTCCATACAATTATGCAACCATCAATAGAAGATAAGGTCAAAGAAGTATTATTAACCATCACAAAAATCTCTAGTGAATGACACACACCAATATCTAATTATTTGAAATAAGGCGCCTTTCTTGAGCGGACAACTAAGAATACTCGAACCCGCCTTAGAAAACTTGCATCTAGATATATAATCCTTGTTGATGTTCTATATAGAAAGTCCTTTGATAATCTTTTGCTTAGATGCCTTAAACAATCCAAAATCCCTATAGCACTTGTAGAAGCTCATGTGCGTGCTTGTGGAGGCCATTTTGGAGGAAGAACATTAGTTCAAAAGCTAATCCACATAAGACACTATTGGAGACATATGGAGCAAGATTGCTTTGAATATGTTAAGAAATGTCACAAATTCCAAAAACATAGCAATTTGATTCATGCTCCTACTTTCAAGCTTCATGCCCAGGTTCCTATCTGGCCGTTCTCAGTATATGGGTTTTGGATATGTAGACACGTAAAATATACTAATTGACATCGTGCATTCGATCCTGACTTACTAACATCGTTTCTTCCTAAATCATCCCTCGGTCTAACCATTTAATCAAATTGCCCTATCTGATTAAATTCATCAATATTCGTCTCTTAATTAAATAAATCATTTTATCTAATTAAGTCATCTCTCTTGTTAATTAAATCAATCCATCTGATCTAATTATCCCTATTTAATTAAATAATCAATTTATTTGATTAAATCTCTAAGGTTTGTCCATTAAATTAAATAAATTAAAACTTTATTTGATTTAATCTAACACCATCCCTTTTAATTAAATAAATCAAAATCCTTATTTAATTAGCTTCTTATCATATTCCTCTCTTATTTGATTTAAATAAATCCATAAGTCTAAGTCAAATAAGTCACATCATCTAATCTCCTGTTAAATTAATTAACCCTTGATTAATTTAACCTCATCTCATGTCACATCCTCGAGATAATGAAGTTGTAATATGAAAATGATTTCAATTCATTTATTAAATTCTATTTTCCTCACAAGGCATCTTTTGAATATTCCCTCTAATGAATTCAAAATTCTAAGTCAACATGTACATCCACAGCATTTAAAAATCTCTCATGATGTCCTTTTCTTGAGCCAGGCGGGTATTTACGTATTTTCCTTCCTTCAGTTTCAACAAATTTGAAATTCACAAATATTAGGTACTTAAAACAAACCCTCAAATCTAAAATATCCATCATCCATTCATAGCTTGACAAGTGGCATCATATCATTGGATGAATGTTACTCTCACATTGCTCAAATTTGGGCATTCATCCACCTTAAAATCCTATAAATGAAGAGCTCCTCTCCTCATTTGATCATCCACAATCCAAGCAAAGTTACCATGCTCAAATATCTCTTGAATTCCATCCATCATCATTGAGTCATAGCTAGATTTTGCAGATTTTTGGCTTGGAGTTCTCATCTTTCATCAAAGTGGATCAAAATCATCTTCAACATTCAAAGCTTGCATCATAGGAATTGGGAAAGGGCCAATTTTCACATCAAATTGGCACCAATTCCCCCATGGGATCATGAGTTTGCCTATTTAAATTAGGATTCAAGCTATTTCATTGTTTTTATTTGGTTCTTCATTGTTTTCTTTCCTATTTTGAATTTGTAAATAGATTTCATGGGGAATCCTTGTTTTAGCTTGCAATTCCTTGTTTAACTTGTTTACTCATGTTGTTTTGCAGGTACTAGGAAAAGGGTTCACACATTTGGTGCTAGAAGGAGGGTTAGATATCATTAATTCTAACTTTTGCTTAAAATTCCCACGTTTTTCTTCACGTCACAAGCAAATTCGTCAACGCTGGTTTGTCGATCACCGCTTTGGCAAATCATGCTTGTCGTGCTGCTTTTAAGCAACGAGCTCATCAATACACCGAGCGGCACCATGGGTTCGTCGCTGAATGCTATATGGGGCAAACCGCCATGTAAAACACAAACTGGGCACCGCTGGAATCATCCCACCGGACGGAATTTTAACTCCACCACCGACCGCTGACTTGCGTGATTTTTGAAATTTTGAAAACAAATGACGCTAGGGATAAATCGCGACGCGCAAAAATTGGCGCACGGTGACGAAGCTCGGTCTCTACGAAAGTAACACCGATCGGTGGTGTTTTACCAGTGGATAGGCCAATGTATCGGAGAACAAACCCGCAATTCCTTCACGAAGTTGCGCACAATCAGAGATGTGGCGAAAAGTAGGGAGAATTTAATTTTTTAGCACGTGCTTTTGATTTATGATTTATTTACCTTTTATTTTCTGGTTTTTAACTTCTGTGTTTTTCTAGAATCTGACTGTTTTTCTTCTTTGTAGGTTGGAAATCAAAAACAAAGGAAGGAGGAGTATGGTGATCATATTTTGTCCAATCAAAGTGTTTTTAAACACTTAAGTGTTTGTTTAACACTTCTTTAAGAATTTGTTATCTTTTCATTCTTAGAACACTAGTTTTCATTTGGGCTTAAAAAGAACCTATCAATTTCTTCTTGCAAAGGTTAAATGAACAATAGATCAACAACTCCATTGATTTTGTTTCTTAAAGAACAAATTTGGAACAAATGTTCTCTCACTAGTGACGCAGTTTCAAAATGAACTCACATATTGCTTAGTGATCTAAAAAGAAATAGCGTAGCTTTGTTTGTCATGTATGCTTACTTAGACTAAAAGCCACATCGAAAAAGGATCGTGATAGCTTCTCTCTTGCTCTTTATAGCAATCTTGAGAATAAAAGGATTTTTTTCATGACTTTGGTTTAAGACAAAGCAATCACGTCCACACTTCGATTTGGGCTTAAAAATTGAACAACATATTGTGCAAGTGTGAGTGGGGGCTTTGTTGCGTATATTCTCTCCTTGTTTCCAAATGTTAGATTACTCATCATTTAATATTGTTCTTCATTCCGCTTTTGTTTATCCTAGAGGGCTCAGCTTTGGGAAAACGCACCTGGGTAACGAACTCAACTGGGAACACTCTAAAGCCAAGAGTATTTCCAGCTAGGATATAAATGTGGGTATTGGAGTAAACACTAGTATCACGTGGTTGATTCCGATGAGATGGATCTAAAAGGGGACTCTCACCGTATGGGTCAATCTCCATGAACGAAAAGTACTTACTAAAACCCATGTGCTAGAATTTTCCAAAATCCTTTAACCTATTTGTTGGTGCAAGAACGGTTGTTCTGAAGCCACCCCACACTTTTACGGTCTTTTAGTAGAAATGGGAAACATGCCATGGGAGTTTGATGGGTGTTGATGCTTGGCTGCCTCCGTATAAAGTGAGAGTGGGGTCGCGGGAAGGGAGCCAAGGGAGTCAAGCATCTAACCATTCGCTAGAGATAAGCGTAGCTGGACTTGTCCAAGTGGGAATCCAACAAATATTTTCTTACACATCCATAGGGATTGTACTTAATTTTGGGTTACAAAATGCATTGCTTGATTGAAAAACATCTCAAAACAAACACTTAACATCATCCAAATTTCAAACCCTTTGAAGACAAATACAATTGACTCCTTAATCCATATGTTATTGCTTGCCCTTGGGATTCACGTCCTTAGAGGTTTCTAAACATTGGATTATATCTCAATTTGTCTTCTTAAGTAAACAATAGAAAACCCTTGCCTTAAGTTCATTGAATTTCCACATAACATATCTTGTGGGGTTTGAAAAAATTAAGACATTGGACATCTTAGTTTGAAAACCTAATTGAAGAAAGTGTTTTTGGTAAAATAAAGACATTAAGCAAAGCTAAGCAAAATGAACTTTCATATGTGATTGAAGACTCACAACCTCAAAGCAAAAAATCATTGGTTGAAAATCCGAAAATGAATGTTCAAAAGAAATCATTTCTTGGTTACAAAGGTCATTAGGAAGCATTTGCATGCTCTTCAATACCTAGGTCTACGCAAACAAAGTGTACCTTTTTTAGGTTTATCTTAGGATCAAAACATATCAAAATCTCTTTTTCATCCATCCTCCAAAACATCAAAACAAATACATCTCATCATCACCTTTTGGAAAATTTTGAAATCATCCTTGACACTAGGCTTTGTGGCAAAATAAAAATCATCAATATCATTGAGACTAAACCCTTGAAAAACATTTATCAAAAACACCTTTGGCTAGGCATGTGTAGATGTATCCTTTTGCATATACTTAGTCAAAGTTATCAAAATCAACTTGTCTAGCTTAGTGTATGTGGATGAACTTTCTTCATATGCTTAGTGAAACAATCATTTTGTTTGAATAGGTGTGGGTAGATGCATCCTTCTCCTCACACATATTCAAATTATCATCCTTTAAACAAAGCTATCCATTAGATCATCATCCAACATCTTAGGGTCTTTTTATTCAAAAATCCAAATCAAAATCAAGGACAAAATCTCAAATCTCAAAATCCAAAAGCAAGGATCAAAATCAGCAAGTCCTAAAATCCTAGTGTCTCATTCAAGATTTATCAAAAGCCACAACATCCATTCCTAACATCATCATCATATCATCACCTTTGATCCTCAAGGCATCCTAAAACTTTATACTTTGGGACATAAAATAGAGATCAATCCAAAGAATCAAGAGATTCATCTCCCATATTCTCGATCCTTGTTTTATGGTTCAAATGAGATCTCAATACAAGAAGAGTATGGAAGCCAACAAAGAAACACCCACTTCAAGCGATCTTAGCCAAACAAACGCAGAAATGAATCCAGCTAAATCAAGTAATCCATTGACCCTCTCATCATCACAAAATCCACAAGAAGAAAATCAAGGAGAGGATCTTACCTTTGGAATGTCTCATGAAGAAATGACTGAAATGCTTCAAAATCCAGAGAATCATAAAATCATCAACATCATGATGAGACTTAACCCTTCGTTATACATGCTTGAACTAGCAAAACAAGGGGCCAAGTTGCCTTCGGATTTTGATGTAAGTACTATAGTGGAGACATCCTTTCCACCTATCTCAACCACCATCCCCATTTCATCTACACCTCCATCCCAAAACATCACGCAAAACATTCTGCAAAACACAACATCGTTTGCTCCAACCCAACCCAATTTCAACAAGGGAAATACATTTCTCAATGCTCTTCAATCACATCCCCTTGTTAATAATCAAAACTTGGACGCAAACACCACATTGGAACAAAATATACCCCAAAACCCATTACACAATAATGTTCCTCTCACAATCCATCACGATCCATCATCATCATCTTTTCACACAACTCCTCAAACACCTCTTCTCACAAATTCACAAGAAGAGGGAGATATGTTCGAACCTGGGGGCCTATTTGACACCACAATGTTTTCACAACAACTCATACCCCTCACCTTTCCACCCCTTCCACCATTACCATTATCATCGACACCGCTCCTTGGTTTAGGGCTTCCTCCCCTACCAAGTATCAATCAAACTTACATCCCAACCATTAATCAAAGCATTGCACCAAGCACCCAAAATTTGTCGTTGATATCACAACAACAAACAATAAATGCACAAGCAATGGCAACATCATCAAACACACCCCTAACATCACAAAGAATGGTCTCTCAAGGACCAACCATCACATCAATACCATTATCCAACACTCAAAACATCAACACAACATCATCACCTACCACCATTCCAAATCCACCACCACCTCCGCCACCACCAACTTTCACCACATCAAGCCAATACGACGCAGCATTTCAAGCTGCTTTTCAAAGAGGATATCAACAAGTTCAAAAACAAAAAGTTGTACAACAAGCTGCTCAAGCTGCACAAGCTGCCCAAGTTGCACAAGCCGTACTACAAGTGCAACAAGCCGCGCAAGCTCAAGTTTTATTACAACAACAACAACAAGCCACCCAAGCCGCACAAGCATTGCAAGCACAAAGGGCCACTCAAGCACAACTTCTATTACAGCAACAAGCCACACAAGCACAAGCAGCCCAAGCGCAAGCTTAATATTAGGCACAACAAGCCCAATATCAAGCACAGCTCAATGCACAAAGACAAGAAGCACAATTGTAGGCATATCAACAAGCACTAAAGCAATACCAAGAGCAACAAGAAGCAGCAGAATTGGCAGCCCAACAACAAGCATTGTTAGAACAACAGCGAGCCCAACAACAAGCATTGTTAGAACAACAACGAGCCCAACAACAAGCATTGTTGGAACAGCAACAAGCACAAACCTTAGCGCAACAACAGCAAGATCAACAACAAGCATTGTTCATACAAAAGCAGGTAGAAGCCTATCTCGCTCACCAGAACATACATATACCATTGAACAATGCACCGACCAACCCACTCATCCAAAACATGATTGAAACACCCCAAAACACTTTCATCCCACCCCCTAATCCGCAAAGTGATGTGAGGACACAACTCAGGTTGCTCTCACAACAAGTGTTCAACCTTCAATCAGGGCGAACAACCAAAACACCAAGCAACTTGTGTCCCTATCCATTTGATAGGAGCTTAGAGATGAAACCATTCCCTAAGGGATTTGAAATCCCCAAATTTGACAAATATCGAGGGATGAGAAACCCTGAAGATCACATCAGGGAATTCCAGGTTCATTGCATGGAGGTCGCATATGACGATACTTATATGATGTAGCCTATTTCCTAGAGCTGGTAGTCTCCGCTATAGAATGGTTCTCTTGCTTACCTTCAGCATTGTGAACATTCAGAATGGATATTCATTAAGAATCCATTATAATGGACAGAATTTACATCCATCATTCATCGATCAGATATCCACCTGAACCACTGATTTCTACCCATGTCTACTGGCCATATGAGCAATTGACATCTCAAGGTGCTCGATCGAAAAGAGCTCTTGTGACCGTTCACAAATCAACATCATATCACTCTAACAACAAAACAACCTTCCATCATTCAAATACCATAACCCTCGCGTAATGGGCAAGGAACAAGAACATCACAACATGGTGTCAGAGATGCCAAGGTGGTCATTAGTGGGTCCACGCCAAAATACACCCACACTGCAAATCCAAAATCAATGTGAAAACACTCATCACACAACATACCAACCCAACAACAATCCAACCATCAATAATCTCAATGACCAAAGAGGACCACCCCAATGCAAAAGCTATCCCAAATGAAAATACGCTATTTTGGGGGAACCATTGGAGGACATAATGAAAAATTTGATCGACGAAAAACTCATCAAGCCTCCTACATTCAAGAATTACCAAGAACCCGATGTCAAACCCCCTTGGTATAACAAAAATCAACTTTGTGAATTTCATAAAATCAAAGGTCATACCACAAACAATTGCATGAGACTCAAAAATATCATCCAAGATCTCATTGACAAGAAAATCATAAATGTGGAACCACTTACCAAAAATCAGGATCTTAAAATCTACACGAATCCGATGTTGAATCATGGCGACAAAGGGAATAAAAATGATAAAGGGAAGGGCAGTGTAAATCATGTGTACAAAATGGTCGTTGCCTCCCTAAATGAAGACTACATGGTCATCACCATCAAGGGCACCCATGCCAAAGATCGGGAGAGTCATTAAGAGGCAGCCATTGCAGGATCATCCCAACCTAATAGAATCCCTTCATCTAGATCCGTTCTGCATAGCTACAATGTTGTAGAACAACTCAAGAGAATGCCAACACACATCTCCATCATGGAGTTGTTAAAAATATCACCAGTGCATAAAAATATTATCGAGGAAGCATTAGCCTCATCCACTATCCCCGCAGATCTCGATGCGGACCAATTCCAAGCTATGGTCAGAAATATCATAACGCCTAATCTCCTTACATTCTCTAACCAAGATTTCCCTTCCCAACCATCTCACAACCGTGCACTTCACTTGGAAGCCATTGTAAACAAGAGCAAAATCAAAAGGGTCCTTGTAGATGGAGGTGCAAGTTTGAACATCTATTCTCTCAGCCTCATCAAGTAGTTGAAAATATCAAAAGATTCCATCAACAAAGGTAAGGGCATCACGATAAGAGAATATGATGACCAAGAAAGATTGTCTCAAGGCACAATTAAACTCCCTATTCAAGTAGGGCCTACCATCATGGAAACCACCTGTCAGGTCTTGGACCTCGACTTGCCATATAATATCCTCTTGGGACGCCCATGGATCCATGCAATGAAAGTCGTAGCATCAACCTTCCACCAATGTGTGAAATTTACACATAATGGACAAGAGGTTACTATCCATGGAGATCCCGAACCATTTTCATATTGCAAAAATCTTGAGGCAAAGTATTACAAAATCCCCCAAGTGCCAAAGAATGATGAGGGCCCATCCACACCATACATCAACCCCGCCACTCTTGCGTCCACTTCTGTGATAGAGACACCCGCCATCCACACCATCCCCACCATCTCTGATATCAAGCTCATCATCCAGGAGGATGTTTGTGGAAGCTACAAGCTACCTAACAATTCTTTTGTAATAGGAGAGTTACCACAATCTCCTAGATCACAAGGACGCCCACAAGAAAACCAAGCCTCCACATTACAAACGTATCCTGAAAACTATCCCAAATTCACAAGATGGGGAGACCTTGGCCATGAGGTTATTGAAGCAAATCCATCTCACATGTTGTATCAAGATGATAGACCAGTAGCTAATTTACCAATGGACGAAAGAAGCAAGGGCCTACAAATGATGCTTGCAATGGGCTATGACAGAAATCAAAGACTGGGACAAAATGAAAATGGGCTCATAATACCTATCATGCCAGAGACACAACCCATAACAAATCTTGGTCTTGGACATACCCCTCCAAGAATAGCCATACGTGGCTGAGGTCCTCTGATTAGAACAGTTAATATTTCTCCTCAGCCAGTACTAGTACAAGTACACTCACCAATAGTCACAGGTAGAGACACACATAATTTTATAACTGAGCCCTATATTAGTAGCGATGATGAGGACCCCATATCCAATCTACCTAGGTTATTCAAGGATACCACCCTTTACATGATTAGTACATTATCTTTTGAATCTGGTCATCAAAATCATGAGATCCGCTTAGTGTATCCCCAACTGATCGACTATGACCAACAAGGACCACCAGTTCTCGATACATTCAAAAACAATGAGGCACTCTCAGAATTCATGGGATTGAGGGATAACATTCCAGATGGAGATCACAAGGCAGGGTTTATAATGGAGTTGGACACACATGCCTATTACGGGGAAACAATTAAATCCTTCAATAAGCAAAAGTGAAACTAAGAATCATATCAAGTCCTCAAGTAAACCATGCTGTGGCACTTTCCTCGACAGAGAGAAAATAAGATGAAAAGGATGCTATCAATGAGTGGCTCTCACGAGGCACGAGATGAAGGATTCAATCTTCCTCTAAAGAGCTATTCATCAAGAGAAGTCAGCCAGTCTTAGTAGAAAAATGCAATCCGATCAACCTAGGAATAGAGACCCTCGCTGCATCATTCTATGTGAATCACTATTATCGGAAAAGAGCAGAACTCTAAAAGCGGCATTCTAAAAGGAAGAACAAAATAAACTTCACATGGAGTTATCGGTAATGCCCGGGGCTTACGATCGAGGCGTAGTTCATCCCCAAGTAGCGATTATCAGAGAAATGAAATCCCGGTCAAACAAAAGCTTTAGAAAAATACATCCTCAAATTGCTCACATTATTCAAAATGGAGCTCAAAAGTTGTTAGATGTAGGATTTATCTGACCAATTGATTATCCAGAATGGGTGTCAAATTTGGTACCTGTTTCAAAACCTAACAGAGCCATTAGAATCTACATGGACTTTAGATATTTGAACAAAGCATGTCCCAAGGATGATTTCCCACTTCCCAACATCGACATGATAGTAGACATAATGATGGGGCATGAGATGCTATCACTAATGAATGGATTTTTGGATACTACAATAGATCATGATAGAAAAAAGAAGATCAACATAAAGGCCGACTTTCACTTGTCCATGGGGGACCTACTGCTGGAACATGATGCCATTCGGCCTAAAGAATGCAAGAGCAACCTATCAAAGGGCCACGACATTAATATTCCATGACATGATTCATAAAATAGTCAAAGACTATGTCGATGACATTCTAGCTAAGTCAAGAAAAAGACAAGATCATATAGCAACCCTAACCGCTATCTGGAGGAATAAAAAATTAGACTAAATCCCAAGAAGTGTGTCTTTGGCGTACAATCAGGTAAACTACTAGGATACATAGTCTCCATGAGGGGTATCGAGGTAGATCCAGCAAAAGTGAAGGAAATCCTTGAGATGGAAGCACCAAAGACATTAAAACAATTGAGAGGCCTCCAAGGCCGACTTCAATCCATCCGACAGTTCATAGCACAACTGGCAGACAAGCATAACCCATACTCTCACCTACTCCATAAGGGAGTGGCGTACAAATGGGATACAAAGTGTGAAGAATCATTAACAAAATCAAGGAATATCTACTGACACCACTAGTTTTAATGCCACCCATCCCAAGAAAGCCATTAATCTTATATGTGTCAGCAATAGCAACAGCCCTTGGAGCTCTCCTAACTCAGCATGATGAAAACAGAACGGAGAGGGCCATCTACTACATCAATAGGAAAATGGTCGGTCATGAGCTAAATTACTCATTCATCGAGAAAGCTTTCCTAGCAGTAGTGTTTGCATCCCAAAAATTCAGACATTACATGTTGGCACACAAGATAAAGCTTATTGCGAAAATTGATCCCCTCAAGTATCTACTATCAAAGGCAATGCTCACAAGAAGAATGGAAAAATGGGTAATGATATTATCAGAGTATGACATTGAGTATGTAGAAGCGAAAACCGATGGGGACAAGTTATTGTAGATCAACTAGCAGAAGCACCCATTTATTCTGAGAACCCTCTTGTCTCAGAATTCCCAGATGAATCCATCTTTAACCTCAATGTAACTGAACATTGGAAACTATACTTTGATGGTTCATACACACAACATGGATTAGGAGCCGGTGTCTTCTTCATCACCCCACAAGGGGATTGCATACCGAAGTCATACAAATTGGCATTTCCTTGCACCAACAACATCACAGAAAATGAGGCTTTGACTATAGGCCTCAGGATAGCAGTGCAATGGAACATCATAGCTCTCAAGGTGTATGGGGACTCTCAGTTGATCATAAATGGTCAATAATGGAATATCGGACTAAGGATGATAAGCTCACTCCATACAAGAAATTGGTGGAGACTTTTAAAGAATCTTTCATTGACACCAACATTTTGAGTAGATTCCAAGAACCAGCAACAAAGCGGATACCATGGCTACAATTGGGTCCCTATTAGACATCCTCATGATAACGGTGAAATATGAATTTCACGATTGAGTAGCTTCTCGTTCCCACATTTGTGGTACCGGAATCAAAATTCATGTGTGAAATCGTTGGTCCAAGTGATCCTTGGTACCATGACATCTACACATATCTTCGCATAGGAGTCATACCCACTTACCTCCCATCAAACCTAAAACGAACCTTTATCAAAAAGGCATCCAGATTTGTTATCCTAGGTGATACCTTATATCGTAGAAGCATAGAAGGTACCTTTAACTGCAATGTTTAAATGCTAAGGGGCATTAAGCTGCTCCTAGCAGGAGTTCATAGCATTATTTGTGGCTCACACTTTCAGTGGAATGACCATTGCCAAGCTGAGGATGGGGTATTATTGGCCTGATGGAAAGAAGGCATGATCATGCTAAAGAGTGTTTACAATGTCGTGACATGGGGACCTCATCATGCTCGGCTCAGAGAAACTTCATCTATTATCTACACCATGGCCCTTTTAAGTAGTGAGGACCGATCTCATTGGAAAAATCTCACCCACCTCATCCAATGGCCATAAATTCATTATAACTGCAACTGAGTACTTCACAAAGTGGGTGGAAGCCATACCCATGATGTATATCACTGGGAAGTAGATCTCAAAATTTATCCTGAACTATCTCATCTATCGTTACAGTGTCCCACAAGCCATTATCTTAGATAATGGGACACCATTCAAGAACCAAGAGGTTCATGACTTGTCTTGTGAGAAATTCCCAAAATCTAGCATTCGCTCTCCACCCATATACTATCCCAAGGCAATGGCCAAGCAGTACGAACAAAACCATCCTCAAAATCCTCAAGAAATAGTCAATGGCTAGCGAGTCATGGCTGGCACTCTGACAATACCCTCTAGGCATCAGAGCCGACATCGCAGCATACCCCTTCTCCTTGGTCTATGGATGGAAGTCATACTCTCCATTGAGATCAAAGCTCCCATCGCTTATAATATCATTGCAGAAACCTCATTAGCCAGTAGGGGCTTCACCCAGGAGTGTCAGGGTCTGGAGAGAGCGCTTTATAGATGCTTTAAAATGCTTGCAAGTCTATCAAAATACACTCAAATGGAATTTTCATAACAAAAGAAAATCAAAATCGAGGACTTTCAAATTGAAGCTAGTCTTAAAAGAAAATTAGAAAGAATATCCCAAACCTAGCGACAAAGAAGGATTTCAAACCTAATTGGTTAGGACCTTTTTTCATCACAACAAGTTACAAATCAGGGGCATATCAGCTATCAACACCTGAAGGGGAACCTCTGCAAGAGCCCATGAATAGCTCCCATCTCAAAAAAGTTTTATGCCCTAAATCATCAGGGAGTATAAAACCAAAAAATCAAAAGAAGCATAGAAAGAGTCTTGAAAAAAGCCACTTAAATGAAAACCTGTCAAACAAAGCGTCTTAGTGACAACAAAAAAAACAAAATCAAAAGGATAAAATAGTAAAGAGAAAAATCATCCTCTAGTGAAAACCACTTTGGTGGCACTTTGGGCAGGTACCTCGGTGAAAACCTGGAAAATAGGCACCTTGTGTAAATAAGCACTTTCCATCCACCAGGATCTTTACGGCTTGTTCGGCATCATCCATCCATTTCACTTCCATCATTCATCGCATTCATATCTCCATCCACTCGCATCCGCACCATAGCTTGGTCATGTTTTCGTATCATGATCCCTCCTAGTACTACTCAGCCCATCCTCAAGGTTAGTTTGTCCTGCCTTTATCGGGGTAGTCTATGGCATCACGCTGGGGGCATGTTCTTATCGGATCGGATTCATGTATATTCTTAAAGTCCTCAAATCAGAAAAGCCAAAAACATTAGAAAATCAGAAAATCCTAAAACATCAGAAAATCAAAAAATCCAAAAACATTCAAAACATATCAAAATCCAAAAACAGGTCAAAAAGTCATTCAAAAAGCCAAAAATAGAGTCGTCTTGTCAAACTACATCATCTCTGAGCTTGAATGTAGGCAAGGTTTATCTTTGATCATCCCCCAAGACATTTAGGTCAGTCTTATAGGAGTCTATCATAATAAGCTGACATCTCATCATGTATATCTCCATCTGTAAATCAGTCAAGTTGTCAGTTGAACTACGTGGTCTCTGCGTGTATAACGTAGGCAAGGCTAGTCTATTGACCAGCCCTCGGGACCCCCAGGCTAGGTCTTTAGGTTAGTCTCTTGGTCGAAATCTTAGAAAATCTCAAAACATTTGAAAAATCAAAAATCAAAACATTTGCAAAATCTTGAAAAATACCAAAAATAGCCTCAAAACATTGCAAAACATCAAAAACATCCAAATATTTGAAAAAAAAATCCATCTATCTCATCTCACTTGCACCCACAATAACACCACTCATAATAAACTAATCGTCATTATCAACCTTTGGTAAAACAGTCAAAAGCAAGTCTAGCAGATTAAAAGTTGAACTCAAAACATCAGGTCTTAAGTCTAAGTCAATGCATAAGCAAATTGGTCATCTCTTTATATTGGTAACACATCATCTGAATTGGTCCCATATCAATCATCCCTTATAAACAAAATGACGTAAACATGCTCCCACTAACATGTCCTGGGATGAATCAGCTTCCTAATGGAGCTATCTTTTTGGCAATAAGTTTAGGTTATGATCTTGAAAACACATCTCTCCATTAAGCGGTATTGAAGAGCATCCCGGTTTGTTTTGTTTGCTTGGTCTTTATCTTTTGACTTATCTTATTGGAGCTCATTCAGGACAACCTCGCAGTAATCTATCCGAGGAGCGGAAGATTTAGAAATAGGAATAGGGCAATGATCATTATCTTTTCTCTGTTGTGCTTGTTGGACGTTCTTGCAATATAACCTCGGCGAATACTTGCTTTGTTAGGTATGTATGGAAGAGGTCTAGGGCAGCTTGTTGACTATTACAAGGATAGGTTTACCTTTACGTATTTTGATGCGAATTAATGCGAAACTTCTAAAATACATCCTAGCGAGACTTTCTGTATGCAGGTGTGAAAGGCAAGAATACTCCCTGCTCGATTGTCAAGTCAAATTCCATGCATGCTTTACATTGCATGTCTAGTTTTCTATACCTCGATGCATCGTACTACGTGTGTTATCAAACATAAGAAAATCTAGCCCTTTGAAAATCCCAATTCCTCGGCAAGTAATAATCATCATCATCATCATCATTTGCATTTGTGTCATCTTGTGTCTTGTTAAAATGACTTCTACTTTTCTTGCTAACCGCAGTAACAAAGTACTATGACAGTTGATCATCATCACCATCATCATCATCGATCCTGCATCCACAAATCATTAGTATTTTGCATAAGCATATCATATAGAAATCATACGCATTGCATAAGCATATCATATAGGAAACATCACATTCTTATCATCATATAAACAAGTTATCATAAACATTCTTCATAATCCATGACATTTCATTTCACCCATTGCATTGCATCGCATAGCATTCATTTGCATTTTATAACCACTTCATATTACCACCTAAATCATCACATAGCATCTACAAAAACATTCCATAATCATTTTTGCATAATCATAAGCAAGAGGTATATAAGCATTTAATTCATTAGGCATACATACTTGCATAACCTCATAACATCATATCATCACACTACGTTCACATTACGCATCAGCATATCACTTTTCATTAACATATCATTGCATCACATACATCATCATTTAGGATAATAACATTTGTTATTCTAAGCATCTCATAAAACTATTTCATTTGCATCATATCATGACCATCACATCATATCACATCCATCCATAAATCATCTCATATATATAAGCATTTTCTACACATCATTGCACATACCATAAATCAAATCATTTCACATATTGCATTGGCATAAAATAAACCATCATATAGTTAACATCATTGCACATCATATCATAGGTTAGCATAATATAGATCTGTTAGTCATAATCATTGCATAAACATCATTAGAAATAAATGCATCCATAAAACATCACTACAAAGCATATAGAAATAAATCATACATGCATAGATAAGGTTACACAGTACATCACATCAAAATTGGCTCATATATATCATATCATCAATGTCACTGTCATAGTACAAAGAATAAATCGAATCACTGTACATATATGTCAATCAGTACAAAACACCCATCAGGCTATCAAAAATGATCCCATAAGGCACAAAATATGTATCATCTAGATTAGGCCCGATCTCTGTGAATGCTGCCCTTGCCCTTGTCACCGTGACCCTCTGGTGGTCCCTGGCTAGCCCGCTCTAAGTACTCAGGGACCCAATCTGTTCTAGGTACAGTTTCATGGTAGGTCCAACGATAGTACTCTATCTCTCGGATAGCATCCCTATAAGATCGCATCGACACTGTACCCTGAGATGAGGAGGTTGTCATACTCTCAATCTGCTGCCTGGGGGCTAGCTCGGTGGTTTCCTGTAGCTCTGCAGCCTGTCTTTGCTGCACAACCGATCCCTCTCTGCTTTGAGCTGCTCTCTCTCAGCCCTCACCTGGTCTCTCTCTATTGTCACTGCCTAAACCTGGGCCTACAACTGTAAAATCAAGGCATCCCGTGCGTCTGCTTGCCCTGTTGGCTATACACGTGGCTGGACGTGAACATGATCCTCACCCTTGGCTCGTGCTGGTGGGACTAGTGGATCTTACATGTGGACATCCCCGTGACCTAGTGGGACTGGGGGTACCCCTGGTGGATCTTGTTGAATCTTGACCCTCGGTCCTCGCCCTCATCCTCGTCCTCTCCCCCTGCCTCTGACCCTGCGTACCTTTGGATCCTCACCTAGAATAGTCAATCAAAGAGGAGGTTTGAACTAGTCTCTGTAGGTCTGTGTGGTCCCTGGATCTGCCAAGCCCTGATCATAAGCCCACGGTCAGGCTACCAACTACCAAAAGTTGTCAACTGCCTCCGCAGTAGGAATGTCAGGCCCCCATGCTATCTGTGTCATGCTGCGTGCAAAGACGGCTACATAACCGTCATCGGGTCAATCATGTGGCTCTCCAAACTGACATTGTATGTGCCCAGGCAGATATCTCTCAATCATCGTGTGCTCCCAGCCCTGCATGTATCGATCCTAGCGGCAGTAGAAGAGCTAAGCAGCATCGTCAGCTCATCCGGGCCGACCAAGGTATGGACACCAAGTAAAGACAAGCATCTCATCCAGGACCCACCTCTAGTAGGGGATCCCATGCTCACCAGTGTGTGTGAAGGACACACCGCCTTTGTATAGTGTCACGAGGGCATCCTCTACCCCCATCGAAATAGGAACGACCCGTGGACGTAGCACAGAAATGTGCTCCCATGCCCAAACATGAAGAAGTGTCACTCCAGCTCCTAGCACTCTGCCATCCACGTATACGTACTCGTGGAGATCCCCGTAAAGTGAAGTCAAAAGGACAGGCCCCCATGCGAAGAAAACTAGCATGTCTCAGACCATCCTCTCCTAGTAGTATCCCCAACCCAGACTGAAATATCACCCTCATCAGTTTGGGGCAACAAGACCTGAAATGATCATTACAATTGCCCAGCAAAAGGGAGGTGCTATAACTCTGTATCTCTCCAGCTCGATCTGACCCTCGCAATAGATAATGTCTCGTGTAGCAAGGACTCTAACGCAACACTCGCGTCACTCCTCCATGTCATAGATCACCCAACGGCCATAAATGGGCAATCATAGAATGCGCCAGACATCCTCCAAGGTGGCGGTCACCTCACTAGTGGGAAGATGAAATGACGATGTCTTGTTGTGCCACCTCTCAGCCAGCGCTGATAGCATCCCTAAAAATGTGCGCATGGGCACTGCGTACACAATATGCCATAAGCCAGCAACTCCTAGTCAGTCCTAGTCTTTGTCGCTCAGGTCTCATAGGATGCTCACCAAATCCCGCAACCGGTGCTCCCGAGAGTAGAGCTCCCTCGGCCCATCCTGCATCAAGGAAAGTTAGCATGTTAAAATTTTTGGAAAAATCCTAGTCTAACACTCCAAACTCGTTCCAGCGGCGCAGTTTGTGAAGGCGTCACAGTTTGAGTTTGTTCAAACTCCGCCGCGCAAGCCCAAAACGAACCAAATAGAGTCGTCGCGGCACACTTTATCCCTAGCATCGCAATTTACATGAAAAGGGCGTTGCCGCAGTGCACTTTTCCCAAACCGGCCCACCAAGCCTGAGCCCAGCGGCGGAGTTTCTAAACTCCAAACTGCACCGCTGTGGTGCTAAATAGCACTACTGCGATGTAGTTCAAATTCCAAGCGGTGCTATAATAGTGCCACTGGAGGCAAGCTCATCTTTTAAAGGGCTAATTAATGCATTAAATGAAAAAATTAAGCTTAGGTAAAGGTCAAATACCGGTGCCCCGATGCCAGGTGGCCGCTGCTATGTCTAAACTCAGTCTGAAATGTGTAGAGGAAGTTGTCGTTGCGCCATATCGCCGAAGGGTCAGAGCTCGAATCTCAAAGTTTGCTAGCGGAGGTGTGTGAAAATGACTTGAAAGTGACCCCTTGGGCCTTTTTAAGCCTAAAAGTGGGGTTTTACCTAAATGGATTTGCTAGGTTTTGGACCCCAAAGTCTTATTTCTTGTCCATTCAGGCTTTTTTTCATCATCTTACGTTTAGACGCTTTTAGCCTCCTAGACCCCTTTCAGACTTGTCGGGTACTTTGTCACTTTTTTTCGCGAAATCACCCAAAAAATTAAAATTTTCGTCTGATCTCTCGAGGGGGCATCATAATGACATGTTTTCTCTTGCCATGCAGCAATGGGGAAAGTTTTAAAATATCAAAATCTTTTGGCTTTGATCGAGATCGTTTATTCTTTGAAACCTCAACGCATCAAGTGCATTGCTTCAAAGAGGCAAAATGTGATCATCGTGAAAATATATTGATTGACAACGGCCCCATCCCGACTTACTTCAACATCAAGCTTTTCCTAAATCATCCCTCTGGGCCAAACCATTTAATCAAATTCCCTCTATCCGACAACTATCAATATTCATCTCTTTACTCAATAAATCATTTCGTATAATTAAGTCATTCTCTGTTACCGAAATTCATCCCCATCCGACGCATCAAGATTCCCTATTTAATTAAATAATTTATTTGATTAACTTACAGTCCACAAACTGGGAAAATGTAAAAACTTTATTTGATTTAATCTAACACCATCCCTTTAATTAAATAAATCAAAAATCCTTATTTAATTAGCCTCTTATCATGTTCCTCTCTTATTTGATTTAAATAAATCCATAAGCTTAAGTCAAATAAGTCACATCATTTGGTCTCCTGTTAAATTAATTAACCCTTGATTAATTTAACCTCATCTCATGTCACATCCTCTAGATAATGCAGGTTGCACCTGAAAACAGATTTAATTCATTTATGAAATCTCTATTTTCCTCACAAGGCATCTTTTGGAATATGCTCTCAATTTGAATTCAAAAATTCCAAGTCAACATGTACACCCAACAAGGCAATAAATTCATCTTACATGTCCTTTGCCTTGAGCCAAGTGGAATTTATTGCATTTTCCCTTCCATCTTGTATGTCATTTCAACAAATTTGAAATTCAAAATTATGCATTTATTGGCACAAACCCCAAATCTTGCACATCCATCATCCATTCATAGCTTGACAAGTGGCATCATATCATTGGATGAATGTTAGTCCCACATTGCTCAAATTTGGGCATTCATCCACCTTAAAATCCTATAAATGAAGAGCTTCTCTCCTCATTTGATCATCCACAATCCAAGCAAAGTTACCATGCTCAAATATCTCTTGAATTCCATCCATCATCATTGAGTCATAGCTAGATTTTGCAGATTTTTGGCTTGGAGTTCTCATCTTTCATCAAAGTGGATCAAAATCATCTTCAACATTCAAAGCTTGCATCATAGGAATTGGGAAAGGGAAAATTTTCACATCAAATTGGCACCAATTCCCCCATGGGATCATGAGTTTGCATATTTAAATTAGGATTCAAGCTATTTCATTGTTTTTATTTGGTTCTTCATTGTTTTCTTTCCTATTTTGAATTTGTAAATAGATTTCATGGGGAATCCTTGTTTTAGCTTGTAATTCCTTGTTTAACTTGTTTACTCATGTTGTTTTGCAGGTACTAGGAAAAGGGTTCGCACAGGATCTTATTGGAACAATATCACCACCCTCTTCCATTGGACATACATTTATAATTACCGCAACAGATTATTTCATGAAATGGGTAGAAGTTGTCCCCCTTTGTTCAACAATTGTTGATGTAATATGTCACTTCATATTGGAACACATCATTGCTCACTTTGGACTCCCTTCCGCATTGGTTTTGGAAAATGGGACACCATTTAAGAATAATTACGTGAAGAAGTTCTTAGAAAAATTTAACATCCAACATCATTTTTCAACACCCTACTATCAATAGTCTAATGGTCAAGCTGAATCAACTAATAAGACTCTTGAGCAAATCCTAAGAAAAATAGTAAGCAAACATAATAAGGATTAGCACACATAGTTAACATAAGTGGTATGGGCTTATTGTACTAGTATTAGAACATCAACCCAAAATGCTCCTTATAACCTTGTCTATGGTATCAACTCGATAATGCCCTTAGATTTAGAGATTCCTTCATTAAGAATCACTCTTCAAGGACTTATTGATGATAATAGTTATAAAGAACAACAATTGCAATAGCTTGAAATGCTTGATTAATAGTGCATCGATGCTCTTGAGCATATCCAAGCCTACTCTAGATGAATGTAACATAATTACAATGATCATGCAATCCCTCATTCATTTAATAAAGGTGATCTGATGTTATTTGAGAATCAATGCAATGTCAATGCCGCCCCGACTAAAAAAGGAAAATTCAGACCTAATTGGTTAGGACCTTACATAATTGATGAAAGTTATGGGTTTAGAGCATACATGTTAATAGAAATGGATGGTACACCTCTTAAAGAACCTATTAATGTCATGAATTTGTGGCAATACTATGCATAAATTTCCTTCTTGAATAGTGTGAATGTTAAATTAGTGATGTTAGAGTTAGTAGATATTATGTTATTTTCTCTTGTATTGCTTTGTTCTTGAAAAACAATTATTCGTGTATCTTGAGTATTAAAGTAATTATTCAAATTAACTTTGGATTGTTACTTTAGGTTTCATACTATTAAATTTAATCTTGTATGTTGTGTTAGATTAGATCCTTATATGCATTTAATGTTCTACAATCAGATCATAGGTGTATTTAATTTAGCATAACATACTCAATCATAATGTCTTTGATAAGGTAAGAAAGGTTTTGAAAGGACCAAGAACCTTTTATAGAGCTAAGAGAAGGACACTTCCAAACAAAAAAGTCTCAAACTTTTCCAATGAAACAGAGAACCAGTACTAGCGAAGACACTGTAGTTGCACAGCAGAGACACAAATAGCACCTGGTCACTAGACTAGGAGTTACGGAACACTCAAAACCAATAGTAGTCATGAGTCAAAGGAATACTAACAACCCAAACCTAGCACCACAACCAGGAGCAATAGAACATATAGGACAAAAACCAATCCTAAGTCAAGGACAGAGAAACTACAAAGGCCTTGAGCCAAGAAACAACCCACAAAACTACAGGCCCAACAGACTACCTAAAACAACTAGGCCACAAACCACCTACAGTAGTTAAACTATAAAAAACCTCTACTCAAATTAGATAAAAAAATGATCCTAACAGATTCCCACCAAAAGAGGAATAAGAATCACAAATTGTTACAGAGATATGTTCAAATTGCACCAACCAACCAGACATCAACCCCTACACCACCTCAAAAGGATGGGGCTCCCCTCTATAGGAGAGGAAGAAATGGAGACCAGAACTACCAAAGGAACCTCCCTCCAGAGCAAGCACACTCCACCTCAATAGGGACCAGCAAAGGAGAGAAGCACTTCCCACCATTTCTACAACCCCCAGCTTCACCTCAATAGGAGATGGCTCCACCTTAATAAGAGCAATATTCACCTCTATAGAATACAATGTTTGTAGAACATGGTAGCAAGTAAGAACTCCAATAGAATAGGAAAACACCTCCTCCCAAGGCACCTAGTCATAAGAAATAATAGGGAGCACAACAATAACCTCCCAACTAGCAACCTCATCATCCCAAAACACCATATAACCATTAGCTCCTTCCTCATAAAAATCTCCATCCACCACAAGGGGAAACCAACAAACCAAGGGAACCCCTAGAAACTGAAAACCCACTGCAAGACACAAAGGAACCCACCCAAGGCAAGAAAGAACAAGCCCCAAGAGGGAAGAAGGCATCTCCAAGCAACACCATGGTAGTAGGAACCAGAGAGAGAGACTTGAGCAACAGCTTCCTACCCCAACCAACCACAAGCACTAAAACAACCACTTCCACTGACCAAGAAGCCTTCCTGAAGCACAAAACCCACCATAACGAAACAGTGCAGGGTCTCCTAAAGCACCAAAGGAACTTACAAGAAGAACCCAAACTCCTCAAACAAGTAGAGGAAGAGGACACTCCAGAGATGCCAAACACAGAGTACCACCAATTGATCCCAATCACCAAAGGGAAGACAAACAAGGGAG
>VDFB02369969.1:0-68115 GCA_007258455.2 Sequoia sempervirens | reverse complement strand
ATACATGCATGCATACATATAGGACACACCAACATACGTATATATACAAA
This sequence comes from Sequoia sempervirens, assembly GCA_007258455.2. Taxonomy (NCBI): domain Eukaryota; kingdom Viridiplantae; phylum Streptophyta; class Pinopsida; order Cupressales; family Cupressaceae; genus Sequoia; species Sequoia sempervirens. The sequence goes on along the minus strand of VDFB02369969.1, from coordinate 68,065 downwards.
CATATGAAAAAACATTCAAAAAATTGGCATTTAACTAAAGGAATAAATAACGAGAGTGTGTTATTTGTTGTTAAAAATGTTCCACAGAGAAGAAAAATTGAAAACTAGTAAATAACGCACTCGCGTTATATTTTTCTTTGGGAATCCCCGAGCCTTGGCTTTGGTATTTTCCTTGGAATACCAACCCAAAGGTTTGGAGGGGATTCCCAACCACCGGAGACGTGTTTTTTGCAAATTCTACAATTTTTCACATAATTGAGTTCGTGCTCACCGTCAGGATTGCATTTGGTTCAATATAGACAAAATCGAACACATGGGTAATGTTAAGTTCTCTCTTAGCTTTCCAACAATATAATTTTTTTCACTTTATGACAATGTAAGGGCTTTCATCCATAATTTCTTTTGTTTGTATGTCTATTTTTTTTCAAAAAGTAGTGTTTGGTTTTTTTTTCGTTATAAATTAACCATTAGTCAAAATTTCAAATAAATTACATTTTTAGAAACTAGACTCCATTCTACAAATTTTAAAAAATAAAAATTTAAAAAAATCTATTACTTTCCAAATTTTGTAGGGGGAGCACGGCCAAAATTCTGCTTTTTAGGAAGTGCCCAATTAGAAAATTAGTAAAAAATCAAATATTCATTCAAAAAATTATCAAAAAATTGTGCATCAACTAGATGCTATTAGCTAACTTCTGTCAGAGCGATTTTAAAAATACTAAAAAAGGTCACCGCTCGGTCATACAAGAGTTGCTATGTTATGTTTTTTTCACAAAAACAACACCAATTTGTGTACATCCCTTTGTTGAACCCCTTAATCTCAACCATTTTCAAAATAAATTAGTAGTCTAGAAAGTAGACTCAGAGCACTTCGATCCTTGTTTTTGTTCCATCTCAAAATTTTGAGTGTAACTATCCTCAATTTCACGTCCAAGGTCAGCATTTCCTGATTTCAGAAAAAAGGGTGGCCACTTAAGCCCCCTTTTTGGGAACCATCTTGGTGCACTTACCCATGTCTCTAAAATGATACGTTTATTTAATGTGATAGATTTTGTATATATACACCAAATATTGTGTAACAATTAATTAATTTAATTCATTGACTCACTTGTTTTTTTAATTTATAGTGTGTTTGAATGTTATGAACTATAAACCTACTATCTATATAATTTAAAGATAAATGTTATTTTAAATTTTCACTTGTAAGATTTTAAACTTGCATGTAAACCAAAAAACTTTAACTTATATAACAAATACAAACTTTAACTTAAATTTGATATTTAACTTTATACACCAAAACATTTTTTTATAATTATTCACCACTAAAAACTATAAACTTTTACATATTGAAAAGTATTCTATTAATAAAAATATGAAATAAATAAAAGTAATTATAATCTTAACCAATTTTTAATAGGATAGGGGAGAAGACTCGGTAGTTGAGCACCCTAACTTTGTGCTTCTCAAAATCTTACATGAAAATTTCAAATCACTCCCAGTTTTTTACAAAAGCTTACTTGGCAAGTCCCCTGCTTATAACTAAGGTTTCAGGGTCACATCAGCATGCTTTTTGTCAAAGTGTCCCAAAAGGCCCAAAAAAAAGTGAGAGTGATATTTGTGCACCAAGTCATGTTTTATTGGTGCACTAATGTGGCATCAGATGATTTGTTGCTTTTTAGATCTAAGGAATACATTTTATTCAATTATAAGTAGTCACCATCAACACTAACAACTTAAAGTCATAACTATTGGTCCAATATTGTTAAAAATATTGGGCATTAAATCAACAAATGGTATAACAACTATTGGAACATGCTCAGGGTCCTCTCCCCTAATTGGAACTGAAGGATAGATCCCTCACAACCATGGATTTGGGACCCACCAATGAGAGGGGAGAAATACCAGATATTGATAGTAGGGCCACCAACTGATCCTTTTGATTGACTGTAGGAATAGTATCCCTATCTTCCATTCCACTTGACCCCAAAGGGTGGTCTGGTGGGAGAACTTGTATAATCGCTTCAAGGATTAATCTACCTTCTCCAATCTTTGTAATATGGTGATACCTTCCATTAGAAAAAGAAGGAATGGTTGGAATAATAAGAATCAGATCTTGTTCCTTAGGTGAACCAACTATTCTTCCTTGGCCTTGGCCATTAATACAAGATCAAAATGAATGCTTCCCAACTATTTGTTTGATAGGCCATTCTCATCTTGCCAATTGTCAGAATGACAACATATTTTGGATCTTGCTCACAATAATTCCATTTATCCACTTTAAACACAAATCAAAACTATTTATATATGTACTTATGTTGTAAGCAATTTTTTACCTTAATATTGAACACGTAGGGATGTGAGAGAGAAAATGGGAAGAGCTTAAAGAGATTAAAGAGCATAGAAGTTACTAAATATTTGGTGAAAATTGGTCTAAATCCTAAAGTGAAGAACAATTAAAATTTTAAAAAAAACTACCACCACTGTGGGATCTAGACCCTTGCATTCTACACTAATAAAGAGGGCAAGATTTTTAACAAACTATATTTAAAATGATGATAGATTTCACCAATAGTTGCAGACTGTTTAAATTGTGAGAAACTTGGGCAACCCAAGGGGTAAACACATCATGAACAATACAAGTCATAGGAGGTCCCATTATATTGAGGCACTGAATGAGCTCTTCCAAATCAAATCCCTTCATATGATATAAATGTTTTATTAAAAAAAATGATGACCATTTTAGGCAGAAGGAGGTTAGTAAATTCAAAGAAGTAAAATTATTTGGTGTTAGATTAGTTGATGTCAATTACTCATGTTCACTATTGTCAGTTTGTTGCTTACAAATTATGTGTATTGAACTTTCACCTATACGCCAATTTGACTACAAGAGTTATTGTTTACACTAGGTCTATGTTACCATTGTAGGAACACCTCTTTACATAATAATTATGACACTCTTTCCAAGAATTTTTCCTGCTCAAGAAAATAATTTGTTTTCAAAGGAGGCCTCACTCCTACCTCAAACTATACACATGGGTTGTTCTTAATCAAATTTGAAGAGCTACACCAACACAAATCCCATCCCATCAATATGCTCAAAATCATCTTAAGAACACACATTTATTATTTACATAAAATTCAAAAAAAATTACCTAAAATCACTTCTTAATCAAAAGAAAAAAATTCTCAAAATCACTATTGTTAAAACAAGTAAAATAATTTTCCAAAATAAATCCATCTCCTTCTCTAGAAATCCTTTAAACAAAGACTCGGATTCTCTATTTAATTTTTCCTTAAAAATAAATAAAATACTTTAATGATCCTTCCTCTTCTCACAAAGAGGTGACTCTTCATCTTTTTTCAAGACTCAGATTCTCTATTTTATTTTCCCTTAAAAATAAATAAAATACTTTAATGATCCTTCCTCTTCTCACAAAGAGGTGAATCTTCATCTTTTTTCAAGACTCTATTCTCATTATTTTCTTTTCAAGGGACTTAATCAAGGTAAAAATATCACAAAAATGTAAAATTTTCACATTAAAAAGTACTTATACAAGTAAGAGATACTTGTGTGAGTTACACTCTATTTTGGAGGAAACTCTCTTGAGTAGGTGTTAAGAATTTGTATCCAGATATTTTGGTAATGTCTTTTGGTAGTTTTTTTGAGTCTCCATGAAATTATAAAATGAGTTCTTGAGATGGAGGAATTATAAATTATTTTTACAAGGTTATGCTACCTATTTTTCTCCAAGATTAAAGAGTTTTGGATCTCCATGGAAATAATAAAACTTGGAATTGTATTGTTACTCGAAACACATTAGATTCATTGGTTTGGAGGCTTTTTTTTCTCAAAATGGTTTTCCCAAGTTATAACTATGTCACTCTATTTTTTTTGTTTTTAGTATCCTTCTTCTCACATTCTTTCTCTTTTTGTTTTATATGTAGAAATGTTGTTAAAATTTCTAGAGATTGATTATTGTGATATTCTCCTCATTGGATTAATGTGGAGATATTAGTATGTTTAGTTGTGAAGGTTTGTTTTAAGTTTGATTGTTAATGGGTTTGTAAATATATTTTCTTAACATTTGGTATCAAAGTTGGTGGTTGTATGGGTTGTATGTACTTGTATGTACTTGTATGTCCCTAATTGTACTAGGTTGTGTGTACTTAAATGTGGTTTGCATGTACTATCATTTTCTTTCATGGGTGTTGCATGTGATGGATCCATGGTTAGTTGGCTTTGGGTATTCCTATATTGTTGGTTCCTTAATCTAGAATACTTGTAGGAATCTATTGGAAGGAATTGGTAAATTATTAATCCTTTATGAGTGGGATTTTGCACTAGATGTAATCTATTATTTTAATAAAAGTATGGAAAGCACTAATGGAATGGAAAAAAGGTTATGTAGAACATGTGTTGCACTATGGAAGCTCTTAGGTTGGTCATGTGTTTTCATGTTACATGGTTGTGACCTAGAACTCCTATTTTGTAGTGTGTGACTGCTCTTGGGCATGGCGGTTGCATTCCTTTATCTTGTGGTTTTGTGTAATAGATGTGTTCATGTTGGGTTTTTTTTGGCCCCATGGTCACATGAGAAAGCACTTTGTGTCGACTACTATGTTGAATGCTTACATTGGTGTCATTTTTTTAGTCCCTAATCATGTAGAATCATTGGAGGATTAGCCCTTAGTTTCATGTGGGTTGTGAAGTTAGTATTTTTGTGGCCTAGATATCTTGGATAACTTGGTTACCTTGTATGCATGTACTCGATGATGGTTGTGGAATTAATTATTTGGTAGCCTAAAGTTCCTAGAGAAAATTTAATTCTTATGGATTCATGTACTTATATGTTCTAGATTTATGTTACTTTTGATCATTTAGTTTTACAAATTTTCTATTTAAAATTTGTGGTTATGCCTATTTGTGATAGAAATTGTTTTAATTTATAAATTTTATATTTTTCAAATTTGTGGGTTTTGGGATGTTTTAAATGGATTTATAATTTCATATACAATTTCACAAGTTTTACACCTTAGTCAAAATATTTGGTTTTGTATATCTATGAAGATATTATTGTTCAAGGTTTTCTAGATGGATACAATTGCATATTTACATGCATACTCCATGCAAAGTTAGAGGATGTTGGTTGTATTCTTCTTACTATAGAAGTATTTGTATGTGATTATTTATTTAATATTTCTTTGGTATTTTCTTGGTGTGTTCCTAAACAATGGTTACCCTATTATGGATCTTGGAACACAAATATCTATTGAGAGGGGGGTGAATCGTTAGATTTATTAAAACTAATCCTTTAATACTTTTAATGCAGATTAGAAGGACATGTAGAGATCACATACACACAAATAGACATAAAACTAGATATATGTGGAAAACCCAATATGGGAAAACCACAATGAGAATAGTTGATAGGATCTATTGTCCTAATCCAACCTCACTAGTTACAATGTTTAAGGGAACCAACCCAAAGGAGAAACCAATACCCTAATTTAAGAGCACCAAATCTAAGGAAGCACCTTCTCCCTAACTGAGCACCAAATCAGCTTTCTAATGGCACCAATCAATCAGATTTACAATGAAAATTATGGAGCTACAACTTTGATTACAAATGATTCAACTAAATCCAATTATAAATCTATGTTACAAACCTATTTTACAACTATTCATTTTATTCTTCTCTACACTACATCTCTACACTTTAGAATATCCTATGTTCTCTTTCTTTGATACTAATTCTTCATCGTCTCTCTCCTCTTTCCTTCTTCTCCTCACCATACACTTGGTTTATATCCTAGATGATTAGCATTCAGTCTAGGTCTCTCTTACTACACACACACACACTTTTATGTCAATGCAGATTCATTATCTTGCACTATATTTTATTATGCTTTCTTATCTTTTCTTAACTAACTAGCCTCATTTTCCTCGAGCCATGCACCACTGCCATAATTTTTTGTATTTACTATTTTTAGTGCATATCAAACCCTAGATTTGATACACATTTAAAGCCATTACATGCATGATATTTCTAGATGATCGTGCTATTTTATTTGATCACTGAATGTTTTGAATCCATGGATGGTGTTGATGTAGAGACTGGGGCCATGATATTCCAATAATGGCATTTATCATAGCACTTGCATACAATTAATTGGCCTTATCAGAATATGCACATCACGATAGAGTGCCATGAGAGTCCTTACAATAAAGAGTTGTTGCCAAGATGTGACAGATTTGTGAGCTATGTCTTTTAGACTTTAGGCGTGATGTAGGATTATGATGGATGATGGTAGATGTGTTTGGAAATTTAGATGTAGGAATTTTCATTCGCCAAAATTGGGGTGATGGATGATGGGGTTTGGATTTTGGATTGGAATAATGTTTAGAACCAACATTTTTATATGCCTTGTATGATGACCATTTAGAAGGAGGTGGACATTTATTATATATGGGAGACCTCTTTTCTTGTGGCTCCATATTTTGATTGACTTTTGGATTTAGAATATTTTCTTTGCTTGATCCATTTTCTTTGGGATCCATTTTAACTTCATTTGTCCACTTGGATTTTTGTTTGATTCAATGGCCTTTAACATTTGATTTTGAGCTTTGGACTTGTAAGACCTTTTTTTTTGTTGGTTCCAATTGATGGGTTTAATTATGTTGGAATAATGGTTTATGGTGTGGATGGAAGGAGTGTTGGAAACAACCTTATGGTAAGAACTACTCATGACCCCCATTTTGATGTTTGTATCAAATAAAGTTGCCCCCAATATCGAGGAGTTACCACTAACATAATTAGATTTGTTGATTGAAGAATAGCCAAGAACTTGATGTGTATAATTTGCCTAAAACTATGTTGGTTCTAGAATTCCTTGCTTGTGTAGGCCTAGTCATGTTCCTTGATATTGCATGCTTTGACCGATTTTGTTTGCAATGGGGTATTTTTGGTTTTGAAAACAAGATGCTAACCCATCATTGTGTATGTGGACATTGTTACTTGGAATCTTCTCCTCTAAAAGAAAGCATGATTTGATAAAAGTGTATGATCCTAGTTGATAGGATGTCTTAGCTTCATTGACATGTGGGATAAATTTTTGATTAACATCTTTGGTCTGATTTTGTGACATATCAGATTTAGATGATTATACTGGTGCTTCCAAGTCGATGTCGAAGGTGTCTTTATGGTCATTGTCATAGAGTCCTATGAATTAAACTATAGCTTGATCATTTATGAATATGTCTAGAGTAGGAGACTCTTGTTCTAGAGGAAGATCATCTATGTGTCCCGTGGGAGAAATTGTTTCATCTGCAATGGTGGAGGTGGTTGAAATGTGGATGTCATGAAAAGGGTTAATATTCAGATCTATGATTGGGCTATCATGGATAACTTGATCTTGATTTGTTTTGAGGTTTATTTCATCATGCTTTGGATCATGATCTTGACATATGTCTAATGATTTAGGCAATGGAATGATATGATTCTATTCAATGGACTCAATATTTGGACATGGAAATGATGGAGTTTCAATGGCAATATCCTTTTTGGGATTGGTAGGCAATGGCAAACATGATTGTGATAGATAGCTAGATGGTGTAGGAGTACCAATTTGACTGGATTGTCTAACTTTCTTTTCATTTCGGAGTTGAAAAATTTTCCTTGCTAGTCGTCCTTGGAGAGCATTAATTACTGTGGTCTTATTGGATGGTATAGTAGATTGGGATGTAGTGGATTGGAATGGACTAGTGGATGACAAGTTAAGATAGGATGGAGGGGCTTGGAATGGATTAGTGGAAGGTTGGTTCCCATTATCAAGGTTAGGATAGGGATGATTAATGGGTGTTTGTTGTGGATCAATGGTATGGATTATGCCAAGTGACTCTTGATAGTGAGGGTATATGGATGGAGGACTAGAGCTTATGGATTTTTGGTAAGATGGGTAGATAGATGGTTGACTATGGGTTGTGGGTGATTGGGATGGAGAATTGATCCATTGTCTCTTAAATTTTATAGCTTGTTGGTATTGACCATTGCAGATTAATTGGTATTCAATTTTACTACGAAGCATATCAAGGTGAATTGAAGACATGGTGGTGAGGTGAAGCCTAGAAAATGACAATGCAAAGCTATGACTTAAGCCTAAGGTATGCAACCTAAGTGATATTTTTTTGTATTTTTGAAGATATAGGGATGCCTAATAACGATACCACGATTAAGGATCAAGGTGATAATATTCAAGGTCTGAATAAGGTAATGTCACAATGATCAAAATCAGAAGTATGTCTATGACTAGGGTATGCAAGATGTGAGACGAAAAGATGGAGTACTATGATCTAGTATGAAGACTAAAACCTCTGGTGAACCTAAGATACAGTTGCTAATCAAACTAAGATAGGTATAACAACTAATCTGATTATCAATTACCTTGGGTATAGGACTAATAGGATATGTTGACAAGGTGGTCTCAAAATAGATTGATGAGCTGAGGAACCAACCTGAATGACGAAAGACTAGGATGAGTGTTTTCGAAAGATAAGGTCAAGAGAATACAAATTTGAAGCTATGGTCTAGTCTAAGTTTGATGAACTTCCTAATCAAGAGGTTTATTCAAGCTAAAAAGATGACCTAAAAATTTGACCTATGGGGAATATCTAATGCAAAAAGATGAGGTGATGGATGAATGGATAATGGTAAAAATGAGGTAAGAAAGTCCTTAGCCTAATCAAATTTAAAGGTTAATATTGTTTTGGATATGTAGGCTTATTTCATTTCAAGGTTAAAATGTTGTAAGTTTTGGGTGTGGTGTTTGATTTGTATTGGAAATGTTTGTTTGAACACACACGCAAAAATAGTAGACATAATTTTTTTGATTGAATTTGATATAAAATCAGAGAACATCTGAGTAGGGGCTTATGTTAGTCCCAAAATTATTTCACTAGTATTGACAAATTTTGAGAACACTTGTAAGCAAGCACAACCTAGGCTAGAAAGTGGATACTACCTGCTAAGTCCCTACTTAGATTTCTCCAAACACTTAAACAAAGCCGACATCTAGAGATCTTGGTGACACTAGCTCCCCCTAACACAACACGGGCACACAAAGTTCTCTTACCCCCTAAGATCCAGAAACCTTGAGGGATTTTATGTCTCTACAATGAATAGTGGAATGTAGGGCAGCTTTGGAGGTCTGATCTCCTGCACCAACAAGTAAAAAGGATTTGGGATGCTACAACAAATGGTTCTTATTTTGTGTTTTGGGGAAATACTGGTGCCTATACATGCGGCAAGATTAGCTCAATTAAGAGGCCTCCCAATCCCTTCCTAAGAAAGGATTTTGATGTATCTCATGATACTAGGGGTGGCACTTGTCAACATAGGACATCCTCATCAGGTGATCGAAGACTTTCCCAATGATCACAACAATTTATATAGCGAACCAAAACAAAGTGCCACTTGGGTCATTCCCTCTCACAAGTTGGAAGGCAGAACCTCTAAGGGATTAACACAACAAAAATTATGGGTCTGGTTTTTTATCACCGATTTTGCACAAGGTGAGAGAATACACCTACCATCTCAAGCACAAAAAACACTAGTTCATTAACCCCCCATATGGAAACAAAAGAAAATGATGGGTTTGGCTTCTTATCATTGAGTTTGCACAAGGTGAGAGCATAAACCTACCACCTCAAGGAAAATTAACCCCCACTTAATTTTTCCATGTGAAAACAGACATTTAAAATAAAGGAAATTAAGGAGAGCCCTACAAAACCACTTATTAGTAATTTAAGCCTCTGGTCTTTGACAAACGAAAGTTTAAGTTTTATATTCAAGTCTTGGACATTCAAACCTGCAAAAAGCCAAATTGACAAAGACTAGCTACAAAATCAAAACTAACTAAAAAGGAAAATGACATTAATCTAAACCTAACTAAATTAATCCAAAAATTAATCTAAACTTAAAGTTAATCTAAAATTAATCTAAATTAACAAAATTAATTACTAAAATTAATTTAAATTAATCTAAACTAAAGCTAATATAAACTAACAAAAATTAATTACTAAAATTAATCTAAATTAACAAAATTAATTAATTCAAATCAAAATCAATCAACTTGTCTAAATTAATTAAAACGTAAAATTAATCTAAAGTAACAAAATTAAAAACTCAACTAATATTGATTAATTTAAATTAATCTAACTTAATCAAAATTAGAAACTAAACTAATATTAATTGATCTAAATTAATCTAAACTAACTAACAAAAATCAACTTAATCTAATTAATCTAAATTATATATATATATCTAAACTAAATTAAAAAAATATAAATCTATATCTATATCTATATCTATATCTACATCTACATCTACATCTACATCTACATCTAAAATCTAAATCTAAACTAAATTAAAAAATCTAAGTCTGTATCTAAAATCTAAATCTAAATCTAAATCTAAAATCTAAAATCTAAACTTAATCTAAACATTAAAAAGTGCACAGCCACTCCAAGGTGAATTATCAGGCGTCCAAGCGGAAAAGGATATCTTTGGAGAGCTTCAAAAAAGGGTCGGGGTGGTTCTGTGAGAAGCTTCAGTTAGTCATAAAGAAGAACCGGCGGAGTTTGGAGGTGGGTCTCTCTTGCTCAGGAATTGAGTTGAATTTTCTAAAATCAAAAGCACCTGCCTATGCTAAAATAGAAAAGTGAGTGAGGAGCTATATCAAAAAGAAACGATATCAATAAAAGCCGAATAAACTCTTACTAAAATGCAAAAAAAACTTAAGAAATGAGGAGCTACAAATGAAATAGAGAAATCCTAGCAAACAGAAGAAACATCTGAATGAAATATGGAAGTCGATACAACACTAGTATCTGAGACGCATTCAATACATCTTCATTCTCATTAAGATTACCAAAATGCAGTCCATCAAATGCCTTATTGCACAGCTTGTCGATAAATGATTTGTGATTTGAAAAGACGTTCACGTTAGGTTCACCAGATGTGATCAGGAAAAACCAGAATTAAGAAAGTATGCATTCAAACATTAATTCTAAGATCCTAATCTGATAATGAAGAACAAAGAAGTGCATGAAAGGAAATAACAAAGAACAATCTCACCATAATCTTCACACCTTCATGTTGAATGACCTCCATTATCCTTCTCCATTCTCCTCAGTCGAGTATGCAATTATTAGCCTTAGTAGATGATAGCAAATTTTTGATGATGATAGCTTCAATATAATTTTGGATAAACTAGATCCCTTAAAATGGCCATGGAAAGAGCCTTTTATAGACAAAGGAAAATCGAATGGACAATCGAGATTGAAAAGGACTAATCAATGGTTGAGATTGGACATGATGGTAGGGATAAGAACGAGACTGAAAGATGAACTAAGAAAATCAATTAGTTCAAATGGGCAACTAATAATTAAGCAATGACAGCATTATTTAATTATAGAAGAAAAAGACAAACTAATTTCTCGAAGTAAATAGTAATTTAATTCAAGATAAGTGAGAGGGAAAGTCAATTTGGAAAATCATTTAAATAAATATTATTTATTTAATTGTGGAGAAAGAAAGATAAGCGAATAATTAAATAATTAGAATTAATTATTTAATTATAGTAGACAAAGTGGCGATAATTAAATAAATTAGATTTATTTAATTATAAAGGATGTGAACCTTAGTGACATAATTAAATAATATTTAATTAATTAGAGGCTGGGGTGAAATGATGGAAAGATTTAATTAATAGGAGAGTGATGACATTAGAAAATAAGTAAATTATTTAATTATTAAGCATGAAAGGGAATTTAATAAAGTCGCAGACTATGATAAATTTAGGTGTCTACAATTTATGTAAATGTTTATGCATGTTTTTATCTCATTTGAATATTAGAGAATATATATTTTATTATTGAAGAATGGAATGTTAGTAATGCTAGTCCAAATTTCCATGGTGTATACATCCTAAGTTTGATATGAACTTTATATGTAAACCTACTATCTATATAATTTAAAGATAAATGATATTTTATATTTTCACTTGTAAGATTTTAAACTTGTAAACCAAAAAACTTTAACTTATATAACAAATACAAACTTACCCAGAAACAACATCTATGTCATTGCCATGTTTAGAATTTGGGGTATAGCTTTTTAGAGAATTTTTGAAATGGCGGAGCGCGCGAAGGGAAACCCTAAGGCACGCGCAGACGATTTGCAGGCTGATGGCATGGGTAATGGCGCAGGTGGAGGTCAGGGCGGCGACTCTTCTCTAGTTGCGAATGAGTCTATTGTCTCGTTCGCGGCAAACCGTTTTGGTGGTGCCGCTGTCCAAGGAGGCAGCAAATCGAATGGCGGTGGTCAGGGAGGAGCTGGCCCTGTTTCTTCGGTGCCTGATGGAAGAAAACTCATGGGGTTTGGGCCTAAGGCTAAAGCCACGAATTTTGCGGGACCCAAGCTTGGGCATTATGGCAGATTTATCCCTGTCAGGAGTGCTATTTCAGTAAAGCTGAAAGATGAAACAGTTCAAGATATTGAGGAGGTTGCTGCTGATCTTTCTCTCTGTGGCGTGATCTGTGGGTTCAAAGGTTTTTGGCCTAACCTCCCCCATTTGCATTCTTGGATATCTAGCGAATGGGAGCCTCTAATTTCGGGTAAAGTTAACATTTATCCCTTGGCTAAGGGATTTTTTGCTGTTAAATTTGACAATGCTCAGGACAGAAAAGTAATCTTGTGTGAAAATTATTTTAGCTAGGAAGATAAATTTATGCTGATGATCAAACCTTGGCATTCTGACTTCAATCCTGTTTCTGAAACTTTTAATAAATTCCCGATTTGGGTTAGATTGCCCAATCTCCCCCTTCACCTTTGGCATGACTCTCTTTTGGAGGAAGTGGGTGATGCCCTTGGTGATTTTTTGATGGTGGATGATGAATCTTCTGACATTTTTCATTCCACCTATGCTCACATTCTGGTTGAAATAAATGTTTCAAAAGGGTTGCCTGTTGAAGTCCTTCTTAAATCTTCTAAAGGCTCTTGGGTCCAATCTTTGGATTATGAAGGGATTCCCTTCCGATGTAGACGATGCTTTAATATTGGACATGCAGTTGCGCACTACGGATTAGAGAAAAAAACTAAGACGGCTACTTGGTGGAAAGGAGCCTCTCAACAGCATTATACGGTTGAGAAGAAAGCTGATCAGAATATGAGTTTTTCTGAAGTGGTTGCTTCCGAATCAGTGGGTCTTGGAACGCCCACTCCTATCGTTTCATCTGGCGGGGATGCTAGGGCTTCTCCTATTGATTCTAAGTCTACCACTTCTAGTGGTTGTGTTTCAGATTCCCTCTCTAGCGGATCTTCTGGGAAGTCTTTTTCTGTGCAAAGGAATCAAGATGAATCTCCTATTTCACTTGCTGCTGGCTTTCATTCTCTTGAAAATCGCGAGCTGGATTGGCATGGTAAAGCGGCGCAAGTGGAAGAAGGTTGGATCACAGTTAAAGGAAAAAAAGTCAAATCCTCTAAGCCTTCTTTCGACATGGTTCTCCGCTCCCACAAGAAAAGTGTAAATTGTAAATCTTGATTGGTCTTGGTGTGGAGCTAATCTTTTTTGTTGGCTGCTTGCTATCTTTTTCTGCAGCCTTGCTCTTTTTGTATTAGGGTTTTGGATCCCTTCAAAATCTATTTTTCCCTTTATCAAAAACAAATACAAACTTTAACTTAAATTAGATATTTAACTTTATACACCAAAACAATTTTTTTATAATTATTCACCACTAAAAACTATAAACTTTTACATATTGAAAAATATTCTATTAATAAAAATATGAAATAAATATTTAAGTAATTATAATCTTAACCAATTTTTAATAGGATTGGGGAGAGGACCCTGTAGTTGAGCATCCTAACTTTGTGCTTCTCAAAATCTTACATGAAAATTTCAAATTGCTCACAATTTTTTACAGCAGCTTACTTGGCAAGTCCCCTGCTTAAAACTAAGGTTTCAGGGCCACATCGTCAAATATGATGTCACATCAGCATGCTTTTTGTCTCCAAAAAGGCCCAAAAAAAAGTGAGACCAATAGTTGTGCACCAAGCCATGTTTTATCAGTGCATTGATGTGGCATCACATGATTTGTTGCTTTTTAGATCTAAGGAATGCATTTTATTCAATTATAGGTAGTCATCATCAATACTAACAACTTTAAAGCTGCAACTTTAGTCCAATATTACTAAAAATATTAGACATTAAATCAACAAATGCTATAACAACTATTGGAACATGCTCTAGATCCTCTCCCCTAATTGATTTTCGAACGAATAGAGATTTGTAGAACTGAAGATCCTCCCAACCATGGATTTGGAACCCACCAATGAGAGAGGGGAGAAATACCAGATATCGATAGTAGGGCCACCAACTGATCCTTTTGATCGAGTGATAGGAATAGTAGCCCTATCTTCCATTCCACTCGAGCCCGAAGGGTGGTCTAGTGGGAGAACTTGTATAATCGCGTCAAGCAATGATCTTAATGATGTTGATACCTTCCATCAGACAGAGAAGGAATGGTTGGAATAATAAGAATCGGATCTTGTTCCTTAGGCGAACCAACTATTCTTCCTTGGCCTTGGTCATTGATACAAGATCAAAACGAATGCTTCCCAACTACTATTTGTTTGATAGGCCATTCTCATCTTGCCAATTGTCAGAATGACAACATATTTCGGATCTTGCTCACAATAATTTCATTTATCCACTGTGAACATAAAACCAAACTATTTTATATATATACTTATGTTGTAAGCAAAGTTTTACCTTAATATTGAACACATAGAGATGTGACAGTGAAAATGAGAAGAGCTTACGAGTAGCTAAGGATCTGGTGAAAATTAGTTTAAATTCTAACGCGAAGAACAATTAGAATTAAATAAAAAACTACCACGACTGTGGGATCTAGACCCTTGCATTCTGCATTAATAAAGAGGGCAAGATATTTAACAATCAAATTTATATTTAAAATGATGATAGATTTCACCAATAGTTGCAGACTGTTTAAATTGTGAGAAACTTGGGCAACCCAAGGCATAAACACATCATGAACAATACAAGTCATAGGAGCTCCCATTATATTGAGGCACTGAATGAGCTCTTCCAAATCAAATCCCTCCATATGCCTGATTCAAAAAAAAAAAAAGAAATGATGTCCATTCTAGGCAAAAGGTGATCGGTAAATTCAAAGAAGTGAAATTATTTGACGTTAGTTTAGTTGATGTCAATTACTCATGTTTACTATTGTCAGTTTGTTGCTTACAAATTCTGTGTCAATTTTATTACAAGAGTTTTTGTTTACACTAGGTCTATACTACCATTGTAGGAACACCCCTCTACATAATAATTATGACACTCTTTCCAAGAATTTTTCCTGCTCAAAAAAATAAATTGTTTTCGAAGGAGACCGAGCATTCTTCCCTCGAAACACACACATGGGTTGTTCTTAATCAAATTTGGAGAGCTACACCAACACAACTCCCATCCCATCAATATCCTCAAAATCATCTTAAGAACACATTTATTATTTACATAAAATTCAAAAATAAAATTTCAAAAAAGTTTACCTAAAATCGCTTCCTAATCAAAAGAAATATTTTCTCAAAATCACTATTGTTAAAACAAGTAAAATATTTTCCCAAAATAAATCCCTCTCCTCTAGAATTTCTTTTAAAAAAAGACTTGGATCCTCTATTTATTTTTTCCTTAAAAATAAATAAAATACTTTAATGTTCCTTCCTCTTATCACAAGGAGGTGACTCTTCATCTTTTTTTAAGACTCTATTCTCATTATTTTCTTTTCAAAGGACTTAATCAAGGTAAAAATATCATAAAAATGTAAAATTTCGCATAAAAAAGTATTCATACAAGTAAGAGATACTTGTGTGAGGAGTTACACTCTATTTTGGAGGAAACTCTCTTGAATAGGTGGTAAGAATTTTTACCATGATATTTTGGGCTCATGGTAATGTCTTTTGGTAGTTTTTTGAGTCTCTATGAATTTATAAAATGAGTTCTTGAGATGGAGGAATTATAAATTATTTTTTACAAGGTTATGCTACCTATTTTGCTCCAAGATTAAAGAGTTTTGATCTCCATGGAAATAATAAAAACTTGATATTGTATTGTTACTTGAAACACATTTGATTTGTTGGTTTGGAGGCTTTTTTTTTTCTCAAAATGATTTTCCCAAGTTATATCTATGTCGCTCTAATTTTTTAGTTTTTAGTATCCTTCTTCTCACATTCTCTCTTTTTGTTTTATATGGCAAAATGTTGTTAAAATTTCTAGAGATTGATTATTTTTATATTCTCCTCATTGGATTAATGTGGAGATATTAGTATGTTTAGTTGTAAAGGTTTGTTTTAAGTTTGATTGCTAAGGGGTTTGCAAATATATTTTCCTAACATTTGGTATCAAATTTGGTGGTTGTATGGGTTGTATTTGCTTACATGTCCCTAATTGTAAGTTGTGTGTACTTAAGTGTGGTTTGCATGTTCTATCATTTTCTTTCATGGGCGTTGCATGTGACGGATCCATGGTTATTTGTCTTTGGGTATTCCTATGTAATTTCTTAATCTAGAATACTTGTAGGAATCTATTGGAAGGAATTGGTAATTTATTAATCCTTTATGAGTGGGATTTTTCACTAGATGTAATATATTATTTTAATAAAAGTATGGAAAGCACTAATGGAATGGCATAAAGGTTATCTAGTTCACATGTGTTGCACTATGGAAGCTCTTAGGGTTGGTCATGTGTTTTCATGTTACATGGTTGTGACCTAGAACTCCTATTGGGTAGTGTATGACTACTCTCTAGCATGGCAATTGCATTCCTTTATCTTGCGGTTGTGTGTAATAGATGAGTGTTCATGTTGGGGGTTTTTTGGCCCCATGGTCACATGAGAAAACACTAGTTGTGTTGACTACTATGTTGAGTGCTTACATAGGTATCATGGTTTCAATCCCTAATTATGTGGAACCATTGGAGGATTAGCCCTTAGTTTCATGTGTGTTTCAACATGAAGTTAGTATTTTTGTGGCCTACAGATCTTGGACATCTTGCTTACCTTGTATGCATGTACTTGATGATGGTTGTGGAATTAATTTTTTGGTGGCCTAAAGTTCTTAGAGAACATTTAATTCTTATGGATTCGTGTACTTATATGTTCTAGATTTATGTTACTTTGGATCATTTAGTTTTACAAATTTCCTAGTTAAAAGTTGTAGTTATACTTATTTGTGATAGACCATTGTTTTCATTTAAAGATTTTATACTTTTCAAATTTGTGGGTTTTGGGATGTTTTAAATGGATTTATATTTGTATATATAGTTTCACAAGTTTTACGTCTTAGTCAAAATATTTGGTTTTGTATATCTATGAAAATATTGGTGTTCAAGGTTTTCTAGATGTATACAATTGTATATTTACATGCATGCTCCATGCAAAGTTAGAGGACATTGGTTGTAGTCTTCTTACTATGGAAGTATTTGTATGTGATTATTTATTTAATATTTTTGGTAGTTTCTTGATGTTTTCCTAGAGAATGGTTACCCTATTGTGGATCTATAGAAAATTGTATATAAATTTGATCTAATACTCGAGTTGTGAAAAAATACATGTTATCTCTAGTTGTCTTTATTTGGCATGTTACCAATGTGTTGAATGTGTATGTTGCATTATTCAAGATCCATAAGTTGTGTAATTTTGTGAGTTGTCTATTCTTACAAGTTGCATCAATAACTCATATATGAGTTTTCTTTACCCATGGAGATTTTTTAGTGCTATTTTTTTGTAGTTTGTATGTTTATTTCAATGAGGTAAAGAGATGGTCATTTGGAATGCTTAAGATGCTTATACTTTGGGACATATAGTAGTTGATTGGGATAGCATGAGAGGCTCTAGGTCAAGTTTTAGTTGAAGCTCTGTAATCTTAGTTGGAGATCATGGTTCTACATTAGAAATTACTTGTGTTGTAGTTGTGCTTTTTGATTATGTGATGGTTGTGTGTGATCCATAGTTTGGAAATTATTTATCATGGTGCCATGTATTCCTCTAGATAACTTTTTTATGAGACAGTTATACTTTAAGGACTATAGTAATTGATTATGGTGACATGATGTTCTCTAGATCATGATGTAGTGGGAGCTTCACACAATTGCATGGTCAACATTATATTCTTGTTGGCTATTATGGTTCTACTTTGGGAGCTACTAGTGTTACAATTGTGTTTTTTTATTGTGTGAGGTTCATGGGTGATTTCTAATTTGGACATATTTTATCACGGTCTGATGCATTTCTCTAAACACTTTCTATGATAGTGTTGGCATGATTTAGATATCTCGTTTTGTGATGGATGTTCTCTTGTAGTGGTTGTTTATTTCATGAGTATTTTTTAATTCTTATGTTACGCAAGTAGTTATATTTCATTAGTATATTTAGTTTTGTAATAGTGAAAGTTTTTTTATATTTTATAATAATGTGGATAGTTTATTGTCATGGATAGCTCTTATAGATTTTGGTAATATTTTGGTTATGACCAATCATTTTAGATATACAATATTTGGATTAGAGGATGGTTTATTGTGCCAAAGTGGACTCTAGATTACACCTTCAATTTGTAGCATGATATGGATGCTTTAGAGTACATATATTAATTGGGGATAGATGATCATCCTTGGAAAAGGTGAAAATAATGGGTCAAATGGGATTTCCTAGAGTATATATTATTTCTCAATTATATTGGAAGCAATGATCATGGTTTTTGAGGTAAATCACGACATCATGATAAGTTCCTATATTTTGTATTGATAGAATGGAAGCTTTGACGGTGATTTGTGATGATCTTATAGATAAGTGTTGTGATCATTTTAACTTGTGAGTTTATGTTTATTGTAGTGTTGTAGTTAGAGTTCATTTGGCATGGGGTGATTAGTTGTACACCTATATTGAATTTGGGTGAGGTTAGATCTCTTGGATTTTAGAGATCATTTATCAGTATAATGTGTCTCTTGACTTGGTTTCAATAAAAATTCTAAGGATCCTTCACCTAGAGCTAGATATGATTTTAGCATAGAGTTGTGAAATTTTTTCATATTTAGAGTATGTTTACTTGGTGTTTCATCGATGTAGAATAATCTCATACTCCTACTAGGTAATCCCACAATAATGAGTCCCACTTTTTTGCCAAAGTAGGACATTGAAATCAACATTTTTAACTAAATCTTCAATTTTTGAGACCTATAGCAACTAAACCATTAAGAATTTGAAGATGATGTGAACTAGTGATTTGTGACAATTTGTGTGTAGATTGTAAATATATATTTTTAATTTTTTTGAAATAAATTATTTTTTTTATGTAACTTTTAAAAAATTCTTTTATAGTAAAAAATATTTTTATAAAGTGACATTTATGTTGTAGAACATTTTTTTTTTCTAGAAAGGATTAAATTATAATTTTAAAATATAGATTTGTAATATCAATATCTATTGCATGAAATTATTTTCATAAATTTTTGTTACATATTTCAATTTTAATTAATTTTTGAAGTCATGGTAATTAAATAATTTGGACATAAGTGTATGTGGTAATTCATAAATTTTTTGTATAGATGGATTTGTTTTTGTTGAAACTAGGTCATCAATACCTAGTGCACATATTTTTTTGGAGTTTTTGAGTATTTTACTATTTTTCCATGTGTAGAACAAAGAACTTGATGTTTGGTGAAAAACCTCTGTTAAATAAAAAATAGAAAATAAATACAAATAAAACAAAATTATATTAAAATTATACTTGTTGGAAAGCTTATTTCGAGGACTAGGATCTTGCAAATTATCTTGTCAAGGTAATTCCATTTGAAGATCCAACTCGAGGTTTAAAATTGGAATTTCTAAGGAAATTTTGAAGCAGACATTGAAAGTGTCTACTGAAGGCCCTTCTTTTGAAGGTATTCAAGGACCTTCATGGTTTTCTTATATTTTCAACCTTTGAATGAAGGTACTTTTTGACATACCTTTGAACGAAGGTGTTTTAATTTTTTACTTGCATCCGAGATCAAAAATTTGATGTCCCAAGTTTAGGACCTATTATTGTGGGATGACCCCACTCAAGGTCCACTTGGTGGTGAATTTTCTAATAGTTATTGCCCATATGACTTTCAAATGTTTTATTTTTTGTGTCTTTCCTTCTTTCATGTTTGAGTCTTGATTTATGGATATAAATTCTAAGTACTTATTTTAGGATTAGATGCATATTTATGATTTTCCATTATATCATTGTGCTTGTTCTTGAGTTTTCTTTTTCAAATTGAAGGACTAGTTTGAGGATTATAAGACATGGTTAGTGGATTTGGGCATATTCCCTTGTTACAAGAATGTTTGATCTTCCTTTAGTTTTAGAGACTTATATATATTGTTGTTGCATTTAACATTGGGGTTGAATGGTTAGATGTTGATTAATTTCCTATTTGGGTTTTCGTAGATCTTGATTCTTATAAATTTAGCAATTTTTGGTGTCAAAAAAGGATATGGTTTGATTTTCTAGTTATTTTTTATTCAAAATAAATCCTATAGATTCAGTTTATTTCATCCTAGAGTTGATATTTTTGTAGAGTTGATCATTTCTATTAATTTAATTGATTAATTTTTAATAAAAATATGGATGGTTGAGTCTCCTTAATCTCTATTTTCTATGCAAAATGAGAAACTAGGGGAGTTGAAGCAATCAAAGATTTTTTTTGTAATGGCTTGGTTTCTATGTTTGTAGATTGGTGTGTGTTCTTTAACACTATGTGATACAGGACTTTAGCCATGTCCTTTATTAGAGTGTTTGTGGAATTTTGGATTCTTTAATCAATTCAAACTAGGCATTGTCCATGTAGTCAAAGTTATAGGGCGGTATATGTCATCAAAATATGGTATAAGGCTCATTAGGTATTTTTGCATATCTATATTTTTTTTATAGACATAAGTTTACTAGACGAAAATCAATATACAAGGACATGTGATTACAAATTATGTTGGATATGTGGATAGAGAAAGGTCTACTTGTGATGTAATTATCTTATTGAGGTATTTGATGAGTTAGAAATAATTTGTGGTTTATATTCAAATTGTTGAGTATTTGGAAAATATTTGGGCATGTTATGGATGAGATGGAATTTGATGTGTGTGTTTAGGTTGAAGCATGAAATTCAAATTATGAACTTGAATTTGTTTCTTATATTTTATATTGGGGCATGATGGAGGATGAGAGTTTTGAGGCCAATATGATGATCACTAAATGGATGTTTAAAGTTTTTTTTCCAAACCCATGAGAACAAAGGAGTTTGATGAGGCTATGGAAATTCTATCCTTAGTGGTTAGTTCTTTTTTATAACTCCTTAAACTTTTGCAATGTGAATATCAAGTGGGAGAATGTTAAGGTTAGATGTGTTATTCATCTTTCAAATTCGAAGCTTTAATTTTTCATAGATGATTAATTATGTATACATATCCAAAGTTCATAAAGTGGCAAAATGGGATGTCCATGTGAAGGTGGGGACATATGTAATTATTTGATTATTTTCTAAGGACTTAAAAATATTGTTCGTAATTAGGCATTGAATAGGGGGTTACATAGTAGACTTGTAAGAGCATTTTTTATTAGTGGTTGTGCATTGGATGTAACTATTGCTTCATTGAGAAGTTCTTGGGAGTTACATATGCCAACTTACATAATGGAAGTCAAGAATACTTGTGTGACGAGTAACATTCTCTTTTGGAGGAAAATCTCTTGAGTGGGTCATGAGAACTTTTATCGTGGTGTTTGGGACCTTTTTTGGTCCCATGGTATTTTATTTTGGTGGTTCTCTAAACCTCCATAAAGTTATATATTGAGGTCTTGAGATATATAATCTATAAATTATTGTTTTACAGAGGTATATATCAATTTTCTTCGAAGATTGAAGTGTTGATCTCCATGGAAGGAATAAAGCCTATAATTATATTATAATTATGTTGTTTTGAGAGATAAAATCTAGCATAAAAATATAGAAAGTGCATACAAAAACAACTTATCCAAAATTTAACCTACACCTTTGATTGAGCAAAAGGAGAATAAAACAATGAAAGAAACAAATAAGAATCTCACTCTAACAAGCCCTTTAATATTTTGGATGTGCTCAAGATGGGATGGAGAGAGACATTTGTATACAATACTGGTATCTCTTGATAAATATCATAATTTGGCAACATGTACTTGAACTTCTTTATATTGTGTGTAGTATGTATTTGAAAGATAGGTTTTATTGTCTTTTAGGAAGGTGAATAATTGAGATTGAATTTTGGATTGGAATTATATGACTAATTAACTTATAGGGAAAGCTAAGGTAAATGGGTGAGATTGATACAAGTGGAGGGATGAGATGAAATCAAGTAATGAATAGTTAACATTACTTTATATTTCATGGAGAGATGAGATGCAAACAAGTGGAAGTTTGAGGTGATTGTAAGGATGAGAGAGATTGAATCGTGTGATGGATGGACAAGATTACCATAATTTTAATGGATGGTCAAGATGGAAAAGGTTCTTTTTTACACTTTCATGGTGAGGTGGAGATGAATTTTTATTTTATTTTTAAATGAGATGAAAGAGGGAATATTTTAATTAATTAGTGGTGGGAGAAGGCTAGTCTAATTAATTAAATAAATACAATTTTTTTAAATTAATTAGTGGGGTGATAAGAAGAATTGAGAAGGGAGTGTAGAGCTCTACAAAATTTGAATGGTCACCCACCATTACTACTTCCTAGAGCTTTTCTCTCACTACAAGGAGCTCAATAGATTGGTGTTCTCCATCGCTCTTGGTCCTCTTTGGCCTCTTGATTTCCTCTTTTGTCTTGTTTGGAATGATATTACTAGTTTGGTTGCTTTGCTCTTTTGGTTTTCATGTGTGCGCTTGATGTGAGTGAATTATTATATTTCAAGGAAGTTTGAATATTTGAATAATTATCTCACTTCTTGGAAATTGACTTGCATCCCTATACCAAGTCTTTCCTATGGTTTTCATTCATTTCTATCGTTTATCCTACATTTAATACTTAAGTATTCCTCGTAGCCAATTTACCTCTTTTGGGCCACTTGGATCATGGGAGATGGAATTGATATGTCAAACCAAGGAGTTAATAATAATGGTAACAATGATCCCTCATAAGACTAGATTAATGAGAAGGTGATAAATAGTTGAAATAACAAAAAATCATCTTACAAAGATGCAATAAATTCTGACTCTACCGATGAAGTTTGTCCACCTTTAGTTATGTTTCTTGCCAACCATGGAGGAATTATCACTATTGGGACATCTGAAGTGGGGGTAGAAAGACTATTGGGGGACATGTTAGATGGAATGGGAGATGGAGGCTTTATCAAAGGAGGAGATTGTAGGCCAGGAGAAAAAGGTAAGATGTCTCTTACACCTAGGATCCTCTCTATTTCTCCTAACAAGGATATGGTAAAAGCCTTAAACGTTGATGAATATAGATTAAAGAGTATTGCCATCTTCTTTGTCTATTTGAATTCTAATTTCCTTCCCTCTTGTAAATTCTTTGATGAGTGGATTGCAACTTTGTGGGGAAAAAAGATAAGTATACATGTCTTCTTCTGTAGAATGATTCAAAAGGGATTATTTGTGGTATTTTTTAGAAACCACGGTATGTAGGAAAGAATTTTTTTTTTTAAAAAAGAGTTATGGAATCTTAGACAATCCATGTTTAGAGCCCTCCCTTGGTCTCCTAGAGAGAACTTTGAAGAAGTAGTGGTCAGGTCTATGCCAAGTTGGGTCAAAATTAAGAATCTCCTTCCTCAATTATAGAAATTCATTCCCAACATATTGAAACCCATTGGCAATGTCATGCAAATTGAATAACCAAGGGTAACTCTCCCCCACCTTAATGATAGAATATTGATTTCTCTAAATCCAAAGGCTGAAATCTTGAATATAATATGTCTAACTAGACGATAAAACTATTATTTGTGAGATGAAATTACTTGGCTCTTTAAATTCTTGTTTTCTATGCAAGAGAAATGGATATCTTAGGAAAGATTATCTAAAAGAAAGAGCCAAACCTGAAGGGGTTTTCAAACCCTCTAATGAAATACAAGAAGATAACAATCTTCCAAATAAGGAAGACAATCCTGACCTAAGTAAGGTTACTAATGAAGGCACAAGGACAAACCCTAAGGCTATTGATAACCCCCTTAACCATGTGGAACAACTAGATACTGTTATGGCAAAGGATGATAATGACACGCTCGAAGACCCCTCATTTGATGGGGAGATAGAGTTTATTAGATCTAAAAAATCCTATGTTCCCAAGCCTACCTCAAAGGTTGCTCTAAGGCAAGAACAAAATCTCCCCCCAGGTCCTAAAAATGCTCAGCAACTATCCCTTGAAATCATTAAGGATAGAGCAGATAAATTAAGACAAGCCTTGATACATTTTGACCAAGGAATGGTTAATGAATCCCAAGCCAATTGCTCTAATCTCAAATTGGGTGATGATGCTTTTAGTAAGGAAATGGTGTTGTCATGTTTCAACCCCTTGTTCTCATAATCAAATGTTAACACCTCTCTCCCTCTTCAAAATCAAAGCTTTGCAATAGAGGATGGCAAGAAGAGGAAGTTGAATGAAAGACCCAAAACTTCTGACTCGAGCTCAAAGAAAAAAGTAACTAAGAAGAGAAAAGAAGATAAAATTCTAAAGGTTTTTGATAGGTTATACAAAAATCAAAAGAATCCTCCTCCCCCCAACCCTCAATGAATTTGGATATCTATAGTTGGAATGTTAGGGGTTTGGAGTCGCCAGACAAAAATTATGTGGTTAGAGCTTACTACAGAAATAAACCCTACTTAGAATTTAAATGTCTGCAAGAGGTTAAAGTGGTAGGATACCAAGCTAAGAGTGTCTTGAAGTTTATTTGGAAAAAATGCTAAAATATTCATTTCAAACCATGATAAGGGTAAAGGTAGAACTACCATTTTAATATAACCTAAATGGACTTATAACATTTCTTAGTGGGGCTCATCCACTTGTAATAGATTGGTTTGGATTACTTTGCTTCTTAGCTCAAAAACTTTGGGCCTATGTTATCTCTATGCTTTAAATGATTACAAATAAAGATCAGATTTGTGGAATTGGATAGTAGAGAATATTCTTAAAGTTTCACAGGTTTGTATAGGGGACTTAAATATGGTTGAAAATCATCCCGATAAAAAGGGTGGCAAGGTTATACTTTGGAAAGGAGATGAAATTTTTTTGGGAAGAATGAAGAGAAGGTTGAATATTATTGATCCCCTAGAGACAGGGAGGGCCTCCATTAGGTCCATCTGGTACACATGGTGCAATAATCAGACTTTGAATAAAAGGATTTATTGTAGGTTGGATATATTCTATAGGAAAAGAGAGTATGTCTCCTTCAATGGTAACTTGGATGGGAATCTTATGTCAATTTACCTTCTCAATGGCTGACCATTCTCCTATTGAAACCTCCATATGCTTTAGCCCTACTCCCTTTGTTCAATTGAAGTCCCGACCTCCTTCCTTCAAACTGAATTTCTATCAACTCCAAGACCAATATTGTCTTCATGGAATTAGAACTACATTACTGCTCTGTCCAAAATTTTGAATAAAGGTTTAAACCCTATTCAAAAATGGGATTCTCTTGTGTCAATGTGGAGGAACTTGTTTGGATTAGTTGGTAGAAAGAAGGCCTTGGATAGAATTAATCTTGATAACCTACTTCACCAAAAATTTCTCCTTCTTGAGGGTCAATTACAAGATAGTAGTCCTAACATCCAAGTGGAATCCATGCTTATTAGAACCAAATCTATCCTCAGGAAGCTACAAAATTATAGATTCCAAAGCCAAAGGATTCGAGCCAAGATGAATTGGCTTAAGGTTGGGGACCCAAGGTTCTAAGCATTTCTTTAACATGATCAAATATAAACAAAGGAAGAAATAGGGCCAATTGATGATAATGGGACTGTTTCAGAAGACCCCTCATTTATGAAGGAAGCATTCCACTCCTAGAATCTTGTTTCCTCTAAAGAAGATGATAAAGCTCTTGAAGCCAAAAAAAATTGTATCAAAATGATACCTAAGAAGGTTTGTATTGAGGATTCTAGGGGTCTTGACAAAGATATCTCTATTTCTAAAATTAAAAATAGCATTATATCCTTGGCAAATGGCAAGTCCCCTGGTGCAGATGGGCTAACTGTTGAATTCTACAAAGCAAAAATTGATTGGATCGGGTCTAAATTGCTAGAGGTCTTTAATGCAACCTCCTAAAATAACTCCATGGGCCACAACATAAATAAGGGGATCATAAACTTGATCCCCAAATAGGGGGATAAAACTCTGATTAAAAATTGGAGGCCCATCATCCTCCTAAATGTATCCTACAAAATTCTTGCAAAAATTCTTGCTAGTACGCTGATATAGATTCTTGGGAGGATAGTTTTAGTCACCCAAATTGGCTTTATAAAAGGAAGGTATATTCTAGAAAACCTAATCACAAGATGGAAGGGAATGAATTGGGCCAAGCATGATAACCAAAATGTAGCTATTATCTTATCGGATTTTGAAAAGGACTATGACAGGATTGAGAGGATATGTGTGCTTCAGATGTTGAAAGCTTTTTGTTTCCCCCATAAATTCTACAAATGGATTAATATCATTTTCAATGATTCCTCTACTCAATTGGATGTGAATGGTGAGCTCACATATCCCATATTTCTTCAAAGGTCCATCAAATAAAGTTGTCCTATAACCCCTACATTATTTGTTGTTGCAGCATATGCATTACACTATGTACTTAGATCTAACTTAATCTCCCCTCCAATCAATGGCCATAGACTTCCTACTA
This sequence comes from Sequoia sempervirens, assembly GCA_007258455.2. NCBI lineage: Eukaryota > Viridiplantae > Streptophyta > Pinopsida > Cupressales > Cupressaceae > Sequoia > Sequoia sempervirens. The sequence goes on along the minus strand of VDFB02369969.1, from coordinate 41,097 downwards.
GGAACAATTACTAAATGCTCAATTTGTTGATGACACTACTTAATTCATCAAACAAATAGAGGTCAACTTTGACAATACAATCAAAATATTGGAGGCCTTTTGTGTTGCATTAGGTTCTAAGATTTCCCCTCATAAGTCCACTATAATAGGATGGACTAAAGACCCTCCTAACTAGTTGGTAAGTAAGGGGTGGCAATGGTCTAATCCATATAAGGTGGTGAGATACTTGGGTACGCTGAAAAGCATGTGGGAATGGGTTTCTTAGAAGATAGAAAAGAAACATATCAAATGGAATACTCACTTGCTATCTCTTGCAAGAAGAATCCATATTGTACAGAAAGTCATTGCTTCTCATGTTGTCTACCATTACTCAAATTAGTTATTTGCTAATGTCTAGTTTGATAAGCTCCAGAAGATTACATTGAAATCTTTTTTATGGCTAGACGGTAAAGGCAATAGGAAGAGGCATAGTGTGAATCAAGGCTGGTGTTGTTTGCCTAAGAATATGGGAGGCCTTGGCCTAAAAGATTTAAGAATTCAAGGGATAGCCTTGGCTTCTAAAAGGATATTTAAAGCCTTAGAAGGAGATGAACCCTAGAAAGTATTGATTAGAAAGTATTGATAAGAAACAACTTGGCTTTGTCCAAACTGAAAAAGGCAAACAATAGGCCCCCCTCCAAATTCAAGACATCTTGTTTAGCTAGTTTGAGGTTAGAGTTTTTGGCTCTATTGTATTTACCACTCTTTGGAAGGCATGGAGAAAAGTTAGGTAGTTGGTTTATATGGTGATGCACTGGGTAAATCTCCTCCATATTGTGTTTCTTATAGATCTATATGGTGAAATATTGCTCCTAAGGGAAAGCCATTAGTACTCTCCCAAGGTTGCTTTGCTAAGATTTGGTACTTCTTGGGGATCAAGGAAATGCAAGATATTTTGATCATTGGAAAACTGAGGTTTTGGGAACATGTGAGGATTAAGTATGATATACCTATCTCACACAAGAAAACTTATTCAATGCTCTTCAATGGATTGGGGGATTGGTTCCCTGAAAAAATCCTAAAAGGCTCAGATTTAATCAATAAAATTTGCTAGAAAGATGGATCTAACTTTCAGAATATCTTTGTCAATAAAATTTATATGATGCTAGTTGGATAGGGGGGTGGTATATAACTGGCTCAATCAGTCCTGGAACCTTAATTGGTCTAATACTGAATGCTCATAGGCTGCTCCATATTTGGAAAACCTGGCTAAACCCAAAAGTCTTGTTTTTGTTGGTTGATCATTCTCAAAAAAACTTATTGGTTATGTCTTGCATAAATAAAGCTTGTCTACTAGAACTTGTGACATTAGTGATATGCCTAAAACTTTTGAACACTTGTTTTTGAGTGCAAATACGCTCTCGCAATTTGGTCTTTATTCTTTGGTTATACTGTGGATTGGAATGATAAGATTGGTTTTTCATGGCATGAGATTCTAGCTAAGTATGTTGATGATTTTAACTTTGAGTTGCTGGTTTAAACTTTGAGTTGAATAAATTTTTTCTTAGTCTTACTAATGAGATTTTATGGTTGATGTGGAAGAAGAGGAATGATGAGATTTTCCAGGGTAAAAGGAGGCATCTTACTGAGTTATGTAGTGAACTCACCTATCTACTGTTATGTTTCAAGTCTCTACAATATTGGAGATTTCAAAGGACTGCTTCATGATATTGTTGAAACGGAGGATCATAAGAGTTTACAAAATAGAGAATTAATCAGCTCACTTCTTCCCGCAAGGTAGAAATAGCCTGAACAAAGAAGAGCTCGAGCTGCTGAATAAGTACTTAGAGGAGAAAAAGATCACCAGACCTATTCTAGAAGATGGACTTAAGAAGGGAAAGGCAAGATTTCAGTTTGATTTTAAAGACAGTGATCTTGATCTATTGTGCCACATTTTGGCACATATGAGTGTGATAAGGAAGAATGCAGTAATAACATCATAGGATCAAGGGATCAGTTGATGGATTAGTATAATTGTTATAGCCTGTTTATTAGTTGTAATAATGTATACTTCATTTTGTTCCAGTTTGCTAGGTGATGTAAATCTGGAGCAGCAGCTCCTTATAATGTAAATTTGTTTTGGTAAACTATTCTTAATAGAAAAAAATAATTGGTGGAGTGAAGTTAGTTTAATTGATTAAATAAATATAATTTAATTATTTAATTGGTAGGAGGAGGATAATCTAATTTTTTTATTTATATATTTAATTAGTGAAGAATTGATACCAAATTAATGATAAGGTTGATAGTGTTTGATAAAAATGCATAATAAAATTTCAAAGTGTCCACATTTTTTCCTATTTGAAATGGTATTGTAACTAAAATAAATTTCATCATTTCAAAGAAAATAGCCATTCCACGAAGAAAAACCAATGGTGAGATGCCTCCATTGATCAAAAAAATGGCATTCAAAACTAAGTTTAGGATGCCCCATTGAGAGAGTAGATTGGGATCCAAGTGGTCTTTCAAAATGAGAACTAGTTCCTAAGGGGTTAGAAATAGAAGGAAAAGATTGAATAAATATGGGAGAGGGTAGAAAAATATTTTCACCCTTTCAAATAATGATTTAGAGTTCTAAGATCAAAGTTTTCGAGAGAGAAATGGAGCGAGTACCACTTCACAAACACCAAAGAAAGCAAGTCAAGGAGTAAAAGCAATGAGATGGCACTAAACCATCAATAAGTGATATTTTTAAATTTTGAAATTTTTGGTTATGGAGCTTGATCTTGTTGGTTTTGGAGCCCATTTCATTGCCCCCAAAAGCCATATTATATAATTGATTGTAAATTTGGGCTATTCATCTTTAGTTCACAGATTTGACAATATATATTATGTTGGTATTTTTTTTCCAAGAAGGTAACCCCCTTTTATGAGGGTACTGTATTATAGTTGTATATTGTATTGTGTGAGGAGACTGATATAGAGAAGAGGAAGTTACAATGGATGTGTTGTAGGTTGTATCCCTTCATTTTGTTGGATAAATTAAAAGGACTAGTTGTTTCTCCATGGTGTAGCTCATATTGGGTAAACCACGTATATCTATGTATTTGTATTTTGTGTTATTTTTATATTTTATTTTTACATTATTTTTATTGCATATTGCTCTATAATCTTATTCCTAATAGAAATTTGCATTTATGAGTATTTTTTAGGGGTTAATGTTAGGCTAACACATTTGTGCCATATAATTTGTGAAATTTAAAGAATTTGTGCCATACAATGCAATTTTTTTGGGTTGGAGTGTTTGAACCTTAATGCGAGGTTTTTTTATGAGGGATCAAAGAGTTCACATGTTAATCAGAGTATTTCTGTAGTAAGGAATTTGTGCCCTATTGTGAGGTATTTGCACGAGGAGTTAAAACATTTACATGTTAAGACTAAGAGTGACATTTCTATTGTTGTTTGTTCCTTGACGCGAAGTGTTTGCACTTTGAGGTACTCTCAACAAGAACCTCAAGTGAAACCTGGAAATTGAATGAAAACAAAGGAGAGAGAAAGAAAAGAAAAAGAAGAAAACAATCTCCAGAAGATTCTGTTGATTTAGAAAGTGAGCATACTGTAGACTGGAGACATGAGACCAACTGATCATGGTTCCACATCAAGCAGCCTGAAACAAACTAGAATCTTTTGTTAGTTCAGAGTCCAAAAATGATAATCTAGCTATGATCTTAATGCCTTGGTTTGTAGACCAGACAGGAAGATGAAAATGGGTTGATGTCATTCGAAGAAGACAGTCAAAGTGTCTATGTTGGAGAGGAAAAGGTAGAAGAAAACAAGTAGAAGAATATAGTAGTGAAAGTACAACAAAGGACAACGATAAAGAATTTCATGATAGCTGAGAAGCAAAGTGCCAAGACATTTTATGAATCTTCATACACAACCCAAAAAGTGAGTCATGGTCATGATAAGGATGCAAAATTCTTAATTTTTGCAAGAATAGATCATGATAGAGGACAACCTCAGGCAGTTCAAGAGGCAGGCATAGTGGATAGTCTATCAAGGTGTTTTGATGAAGCACGATACTGCATGTTATGTAGGCCTAAATGACTGTATAGGTGAGACAGCAATGGACAGAATGACGCAAGAGTGGACTGTGTTTTCACAGAGGACAGTGTTTCAAGTTGGAAGAAGATAACAAGTTGATGACATAAGGAACTTATGGCAACTAAAAGGGCAATATATGAGATGACAGTCATATAGGCTACGACAAAGAAATGTCAAGACAAGTTCATATATGGAGGACAGTCCTGTGAAGAGCAGACAATGACCAAATTTGAAGTAGAAGAGATAATAGGTTTATGAGGAGTAAAGAATTAAGGTTTGAATGGCAGTGATGAGGTGGCAGCTCTATGAAAGACCAAAATGACTGTCATGAGAAATTCCTCAAGACAATGATAAAGGACAAGGAGTTAACATAGATGACAATGCTTCATGAATGAGAAATTATGGAGCCTAGCAAAAGTGACAGTTCTGTAGAAGAAGAGTAGGGAAGTCACCATTCAAAGAGTTACGAATGAAGTTTATGACTGTCCTATGAATATTGATGACAACTAGTGATTGATGAGCAAGTGGTGTCAAACTATAATGTCCAATGAAAATTAATCTCAGGCTCTGACACCAAGGAAATATGGAAACAGAGGCCATCTGTATCTTGCAGTGGAAGCATGTTTGCAAGGGTTGACATTAATGAAAAAGATGACCGTCATGATAGATTGTATTGGCAAGGTAAAGAAACAATGACAACCAAGGTAATATGCATAGTCAGAAGAGACAGATTAGTTGGCATTTTTCAAGAAATGAATAGAGGACAAGCAAAAAGTATGATAATTCACTCAAAAATGTACCTATCATGAATGACCAATGACGTTTGCATGGGCATGGTAACTAAATGCAAAAGAGGACAGTTATATGCAACAAAGTTACAAAGGTATTGCCATTTAGTGACAGTCCCTTAAAGCATAAATGCAGGTGAAAATAAGTGGCAGACAGTACAGAGGTTTATAATCATAATGAATAACGTATGATAGCGTCTCAGACATGATGAGGTGAACACAGGCCATGAAACCTTCAAGAGGACAATCCTGAGCAAGATAAAAGACAAAGAATAAATTGGCAGTGTATGCAAAGAAGCAAGAGGACAGTTTCATGAGGACATACTCTGGCTGGAGGAAGTTACAAGGAAATGAGGTTATTCTTGACTGTCAAGCATAAGGGTAGACTAAAAGTAGCTTAAATGGTGGATAATAGGAGAGTTTCATGCCAAAGACCAAGAGTGATAAGTACGCAGATGATGAAGACCTGTAGATAATGAGAGTGAAGGACAAAAGAGGACTTCATAAATGAAACAAGTGTCAAATACTTCTCCTAAAAAGAACCACCTCCACCTTCCTAGGAGACTTTTGACTGTTTCAAACCTTTTCCACATGTCCTATAAACTTGGAGACAAGGTCAATGCAGTTAGCAATGAGCAGTCATGAGCAGTTGGCAAATATCTAGGGACAGTTTGAGGAGTTGCAAAATAGATGGAGGGAAAATAGGGCAGTTTTGACTCCATTTGAACCTTTTGAGGGCATTTAGGAGCTGTTTAATGGACTTGGTCTAAGTCACAAGGTTCGAATTCAAATTCAAGTTCGGCAACATTGAAATTTGGATGAAGTTCGGCAAGGAAAAAAATCGGATTAAATTCGCCTTATGTAAAAAAATATATATTTTTATGAATATAAGTAATATATCCACAAAATTGTCTAAATAGTTTAACATTGATAAATAGATTTGAAATCATTACAAAAAGATGACATATTTATAAAATATAAACAATAGGAAACATGTGAAATCACAATTGCGAAGATGTTCTTTTGTCAAAAAGGTACAATAATAGTCAAGACTTGAGAACTTCAAAAAAGCTCCAAGTCATAAAAGCACTTGGCTGAGATGCTAAATCATCATCATCATTTGTATCACTACTCAATTCATCATCTACAAAGTCGGGCTCATCTGCAAATGGCACTACTATGTCTTCAAGAATTTGTTGTTGTGAGGAAGAATCCTTTGCTGATTTGTTCATGAACAATTTTAAATTGCTGCGAACAAAGACAAGATCTCCCAACTTTCCAGACAACAATTTATTCCTCTTTTTGGAATGGATGTGGTCAAAGCAACTCCAGTTCCTCTCACAAGCTGATGAACTTGCTCCCTGACTCAAAATTCGAATAGCAAACTTTTGTAGCTTAGGAGTTTGTGCTCCATAGGTCATCCACCATCTATACCCAAGTACACGTGCCATGTCATATTTGGCTGCTACCATTCCAAACATCTATTCTCCTCCCTTGTATACCCAAAATTGATCTCTGATTAGTGCTGAGATTTCTTGATTTGATTCATAATTTCCAACGGCTTCTAAAAGTCGTGCCATAATTTCAGTATCACCTTGTCTATCAATAGAAAATAACTTAGGCTTCAAAACGCAAGCTGCTGCATGTAAAAGTGTGTGCATCATTTTCCATCTGCAATCAACTGTCTCCCATAGCTCCATATATTTTGCTTCTATATTATTTAGTGCTTTTTTAATAGCTTCCTTACAATGGTCCATGCTTTCATAAAGCATGCCAAGGCAAGGAGTGTCACCATCAACCATAGGAAGCATGTCAACAATTGGTTCACATATAAGCAAAACCTTTGCTACACTTTCCCAAAAATTGTTGTTTAGAATGATTTGCTCTATGTTTTTCCCCTCAGGACCTTTAGAAAGCATTGAATTTTCCCACTCATTGGAAGAAATAACAGACCGCAAAGCTGCTTTTTCTTCAACCACTCTTTTCAAAGTGCTATAAAATAATGCAAATCTTGTTTCACAAGGCCTCAACAACTCCCTAGATGCATGCTACCTATAAAGACACAACGTGACACGATGATTCCATATGAAATTTGCAATTGCTCTCCCTCTATGAAAAGCTTCATGTACCCATAGGAATTTAGCCAAGTCATGAAGCAACAAATTGAGACAATGGGCTGCACATGGGCTCCAATATATTTGTGGGTACTTCTCTACAATCAGCTTCTTAGCTCCCACACAATTTGTTGCACTATCAGTTACCACTTGAACCACATTTTCCACCCCTACTTCAAGAATGGCTTCCTCTAATATTTGAAAATTATACTCGGAAGTATTCTTTTGGTTCATGGTGTCAATCACTTTCAAAAACACAAAACCATCAAGACAAGCCACCAAAACATTAATTAATGGCCTTTGACATATATCTGACCATCCATCACTCAATATAGTGCAACCTGTTGCCTTCCAAGAGGCTTTGACATTAGCTAATTTCTCAGTCACTCTATCTTTTGACCTCTACAAAAGAGTTGTCCTAAAAGCCTCCGAAGATGGGGGTGTGTACCCTTTGCCAAACTTTGCAACTTTCTGAATTGCATTACGAAAATTTGGATTTCTCGTAACATTGAATGGAATAGCACTTGAGTAAAACAAATCAACTAATGCGTCATCCACTTGCTGTTTCTCTACTGGTTTCCAAAAGTTGTTCAAAGTTCCACTCTCTTTTGATACCCTCACCGGCTTGGATAGACTAGACGAGGAAGACATAACAGATGTGAATCTAAATACATCTTCTTCAATTCTTTGTTTCCTTTGTGCCTTCTTCATTTTTCCTACAATTGAAGTGGACTGCTCTTTCTCTAAAATAGCTCTAAGTTCTGGAGTAACACTTGGACATGCAACAACACCTCCACCTGGACCCCCTGTAATACCAAGCAAGTGGTCCATAACCCTTGTTAAACTTCCAATAAAAGCATGCGGACATAGTTTACAACTGATGTTAACACCATCTGGGCCATATGCTTCCATGACTCAGAAGTTGATTTGTTCGGAGCCATTAAATGAAAATCTATATGTTTCAAAAGAAAAATAATATTTAGTATTTAAAACATTAATTGTTTGACAATTTAACATAAATAAAATAATAAAAAAAATTTACTAACATCTATTATCAAAAATTTAAAATACATCTAATTTATAAATGCATTAATAAACATATATAATGTTAAAAATTTAAAATACATATAAATTATTAATAAACATGTATATTATTAAAAATTAAAAATGTATCTAAATTATAATTTATAAATATATTAATAAACTGAAACATATAATTTATAATATTATAATGGATTAGATGATCTAATCCATTATAATATTATATTATAATTTATATGTTTATTAATATACTAATTTATATATATTTAATTTTGTAATAATATATTCTAAAATCTAGATAATACTATATTATATGATATATAAATAATATTAAATAATATAATATATAAATAATAAATATTTCTTTAAAATATATATTATATAATAAATATTATATATTTTTTTAGTGTAAAATCTTTGTTTTATGTATTTTTAATAATATATCTTTAATAAAAGATAGGCTTATTATATTATATATATTTTATTATCTATATTATTTAATGTAAATATATTTATATCTATATATTTACATCAAATAATATTTTTAGATATAAATATATTTACATTAAATAATATAGATAATAAAATATATATAATATAATAAGCCTGTCTTTTATTAAAGATATATTATTAAAAATACAAGATTTTATTATTTGATGTAAATATATAGATATAAATATATTTACATTAAATAATATAGATAATAAAATATATATAATATAATAAACCTGTCTTTTATTAAAGATATATTATTAAAAATATAAGATTTTAAAAATTATTATAAAACAAAGATTTACGTTAAAAAAACCTAAAAAACAGAGAAGACGTGGGAAGCCTACCTAGAAATCACGTGAGGAAATCGCCTGCAAAGAGCCGAGGGAAATTGTCGAGTGTAGAGAGCTAAATGCAGAAAGCCAAGAGGGAAATCGCCGAGTGCAAAGAGTCGAGAGGGAAATCGTTGAGTGCAGAGAGCCGAGTGTAGAAAACTATCGCAAAGGAGTGTTGAGCGTAGAGGAGTGACGGACAAAGGTCACGATAGGCTCAAAGTCTCAGACTGAACTTCCTTCGTGCCTCCCACTTCCCAGAACGCAAAAACGACTCAAAAGAAGGAAAAAAAATAATAAAACCTGATTTGTGATGATCGTTGTGTGTTTGATTATTGTAGAGGGGATATTTTATAGGAAAAAAACGCATTCAGACCCTAGAAACGCTTTTTAAAAACCCTTAAAAAAACTTTTTTAAAATGTTTTAAGTGAACAAATGGTTCATACAAATTTTATGCCAAACTTAAACGAATTTTAAAAAAAAAATCAAATTCGCCAAAATTCAAATCTCAAGCATGAGATTCGACAAATTGTGTGACTTAGGACTTGGTTAATAGACAAGGTCAAAATAACAACTTTTCTTCATTTAAACACCTTTTTGGAGCATTTGAAGTGGCTGCAAAATAGGGGTAACTGTTTTGGACGCCCAAAGAAGTTTGACCCAGCAAGCTGATGCAAACACATGTTCCTATTATCTAGAAGCTGTTGAGCAGCTTACAAGCAAGCCTACGGGCAGATTTTCAAGTAGTTCTTGCTCTCTTAGTTGTTGTATTGTAACTTTTTTAAAGTTCTTTCAAGCTGTGACAGCTTTGTAACTCATTTTGCAAGCATGTACAGCAGTATGTAAACACTTGTAAATCAATAAATATAAGTATTTTGGCCTTCTCAGAATTTGTTTTATTGTGTGTAATCAAATGATTGATGCAATTTCTTATGATGTATGTGATAATCCTTGATGTTGTGTCTCATTACCAGCACCTTTAGGCAGAGAATGTATGCATTATTGCAAGTTGTAGGTTGTGTAAATGATACAAATAGTCCAAAGTTGTGAAGAGATATTAAATTTACTTCTAAGATTGTGAATATCATAACCTTCTTACAAAATATTGATGCATGGGCAAAAACCTCTGAGTTGTGCATAAACCAACCTTGTCATTGATCAATTGTGTGTGCAAAGGCAGTTGTGCAGGTCTCAAAGAACTTTTGGTGCATCACCTTATTAGTCATAGGTTTCATTTTATGTTTCCTTTCACCCTTTTTCTCAGCATGCAATAGTAGGATATGTTAATTAGGTGAAGCTTCAAAGGGAACTAGCCCTCTCTGGAGGTTGATCTCCAGCATTTGAGCCCACACTCAAGGAGATCATCCCATGTTTCACAAGGTGGCTGAGTGATTCTATCAGCTCAGCAAGGGTGCACACTTCAGTGACAACAAGAATAGAGGAGACAGATAGTAGATAGCAGCTCATTGTTTATAATCTCTCTAAGGTCATCCTAAGTGGCTGCCCTGCATTGGACTCCTCTTGTTCCACAATAGTTTCCAGCTCTCTCATCTCTACTGGGTTTGGAGGTCTAATTAGCCTAGAGAGAAGAAACGTGAAATATATCCAGACAAACTATTTAGTCTATTGCAACTGCAAGGACCGTGATCATCATCCTCATTACTTGCCTAAGTGCATAAAACGCAAAGCTGAACAACACCTCATGTTAACAGAGATGCGGTGTGTTTGCAGCGTATGTAGAATGGAAAACACAATAGAACCTTATCTAATTTTAATCTGTGTGCTTAATGGTTCTGCACTACAAGGTTGACTATTTATGGTGTTGATTGTCCATCACTTGTGCAAGCCATAGACAGGTTTTCCTGAAGATAGCATCAGCCTTGCCTATTCATAAATCACGAGGTTGAGTGTTTATGTTTTTGATTGTCCCTGTCACTTGTGCAAGCCATAGACAGGTTCTCCTTAAGATGGCATGGGCCTTGTCATAGATCACAATGCCTGGCACTGTAAAGGGCAATAATCCACATTGGATGACCTTAGAGAGATTGTAAACAATGAGCTGCTATCTACCATCTGTCTTCTATATTCTTGTTATCACTGAAGTGTGTTTTCCATTCTACGTACGCTGCAAACACACCAGATCTCTGTTAACATGAGGTGTTGTTCACTTCAGTGACAACAAGAATATAGGAGACAGATAGTAGATAGCAGCTCATTGTTTACAATCTCTCTAAGGTCATCCTTAGTGGCTGCCCTGCATTGGACTCCTCTTGTTCCACAATAGTTTCCAGCCCTCTCATCTCTACTGGGATTGGAGGTCTAATCAGCCTAGAGAGAAGAAACATGAAATATATCAAGACAAACTGTTTAGTCTATTGCAACTGCAAGGACCGTGATCATCATCCTCATTACTTGCCTAAGTGCATAAAACGCAAAGCTGAACAACACCTCATGTTAACAGAGATGTGATGTGTTTGCAGCATATGTAGAATGGAAAACACAATAGAACCTTATCTAATTTTAATCTGTGTGATTAATGGTTCTGCACTACAAGGTCAACTGTTTATGTTGTTGATTGTCCATCACTTGTGCAAGCCATAGACAGGTTCTCCTGAAGATAGCATTGGCATTGCCTATTCATAAATCACGAGGTTGAGTGTTTATGTTGTTGATTGTCCCTGTCACTTGTGCATGCCATAGACAGGTTCTCTTTAAGATGGCATAGACCTTTCCTATTTGTAAGTCACAAGGTTGACTGTTTATGTTTTTGATTGTCCCTGTCACTTGTGCAAGCCATAGACAGGTTCTCCTTAAGATGGCATGGACCTTGCCTATTCATAGATCACAATGCCTGGCACTGTAAAGGGCAATAATCCACATTGGAATAATTTTCTTCCAAGGTTTAACCTTACTATAAAATCAAGAATCGGCTGCCTCAAAAACCTATATATCTCCCCTGGCTTTCCTTCAAGCAAGGAGTGACAAAATAATAGACAGTGTATTTGTCAAAATCGGAAAGCAGGAGGAAGAATGACTCCATGCTCCATTATCACCAACAAGCATCTTTTTGGGCATCTATGGAAATTTCTCCTCACAACATCCATTGGTTACCTTGTCTTACACTCCTCTCCTGCCAATTCACCACACTGCATCATTGTCTTGTAACATTGCTTTTAAAATTAAAGTTGTTTCTCTCTCTGTGTTCCTCAAATGTGTACAACATGGGCTCTGGAACAAACACATTAGGATTGGACAACGCAGTTATCCATACTTTCACTTTCATTACACCAATATTTGCACCTATCCTCTCCTACAGTCAATGTCTACCATTTTCATATGCTTCTCATTGTCAATTTCTTCAGCTCCAACCCTTTCTATGGCTACCAGCCTATCTACCAGTGCATCCCCTGTACATTCAAATGCAATGGTTAGTCATATTTTTGATAGTTTTCAGGAGTACCTGAATCTTGAATTCCTGGACAATTCTATTGATGGTGATAGTAAACTCTAGAAATCTGTTGTGATGCTTTTGCCATCCAGCAGTTCCAAATGAAGCATAGAGAAGAATTTTATGTTACTGTCATGTGAGATACTGACTTAGTGTATGAGACCCCTGTCAGGGGTTTGAGAGTCCAACATCAGGGACGCAGGGAAATCGCCCTCGCGACCGAGTGCAGTCCTATCCTGGGACTCGCACCAGTGTTCCAATAAGGCGAACGCGCTGTGGAGTGGAACTCAACCGTTGGAGCGCAAGTTAAGCCGGACACCCTCGGGGTGGACGCAGTCCTAAAAAGTGGACTCATCCGAGGTTGCAAACTCAGATAGTTCAGAGAAGGACTGAAATTGGGGAGTTGGGTCGGGCTAATTGGATCCCCGGCGTAGTATGCTGCTAAGGAGGAAATTGGGGCCTTCGGCCGTTTCTCGGTGTCATCCTACCGCCTCCTGGGATTCGTACTAATAGCTTATATAGGGGAGCAATAATCCTCGAAGTAGTTGAAATCACTACACCCAGCTAAAATCGCCAACAAGCCCTCAAAGCGAAGGTTCATATTGCACTGAATGCTCCCAGTGTAGAGAGTTCCAAAAAGTGCAAAGCAAAGCGCCGCGTTGAGGTCAGCCTAGTCTCTACAAGAGAGGCCCGGGCTGTGGATAGGGTAAATCGTCGTGTAGCTCGATTGGGAGAACGCAACGTGCCTACTTGAAGATCAACAGAGATCGTCATCAACAACAGCAGGTTCTAGTCAGAAGTAGAACAGGATTCAGAGGTCACGTGAAGGGGTCATCAGAGCCTGAAGAGTGCCGTGTTTCCAGGGGTAGCTGTGCAGTGAGCCAGGGGTTCATTGTTTGTAACTAGTCTTGCGAGAGTATCAAAGACTCTCTTTTATTGTAATTGAGCCAAAGGCTTTTTAAGACAATAAAGCTTGTTATTACCCTACATTCGGATCAGCAGCCGCCCGGCTGAGGATTCGTGAGTACCGCCGGTTCGAGTGGGCGCTCCCCCACAAGAACCGAGATTACATTCCGCTGCAAAAGAAAGTGAGCTCGGCGTTCCTTAAGTGAAGGCGTAATCCGGATCCGACCCAAAGAGCTAGTATTCTACGGGAGTAGCTCGAGTAAGCAGAAAACGGTGCCGCAGGTTGGTTAGGAAAGTGTGCTATTTGAGTGCAAAAAGCTAGCCCCCTGACAGTTGGTATCAGAGCCTAGTCTCTCGATACGCCGAGTTGAGATTTAAGCAAAAGAAATCTCTAGCCAGTCGACACCATGTCGATGAGAACAGCATCAGATGGTCAGGAGAGTTCGGATGCAGAGCGCACACCTCATGGGGAAGAAAGTCCCCCAATGGAAGGAAGTCTACATGAGGTGCCTTCACCGAGAGCACGGGCAGGGGTCAATATCAACCCGCGTCGCTTGAGGACAAATACGAAGGACCGGTTAACTGACCTGGAAGAAAGGATGGTGGAACAAGAAGAAATCGGTACGGCATACTGAATTGGGCAGTTAGAGGGGCAAGTCTCTACACTGCAAAATCAGTTAAGAGCTGGGATTAGAGAACAACAGAGAATGGAGGACGACATGAAGTTCGTAAAGAACCTCGTCACGACGATGTCTCAGGGAGGCGTCGGCTCTGCTCACTCAGCTAAACGTCCGTCAGAATATGGTGGACAACGGGACGATAAGGTCCTGGAAAATTACTTTTGGGATATGGATCAGTATCTTGACACGATGCCGGGCTTGACAGAAGAAGCCAAGGTCAAGACTGCCGTAACCTACCTTACAGATGCGGCGAAGCTCTGGTGGAGAAACAGAGTGGAGGATCTAAAGAAGGGCAAGCTAGTGCCAGTGGTAGACACCTGGGCCAAACTCCAGGAAGCATTGAGATTGCAGTTTAAACCCGAGAATTCTTCTTGGACTGCACGAATGCAGCTCATGGACCTAAAATATACCGGTAAGATGCGGGATTACATTAAGGCATTTACCAGTCTGATGCTCGAGATACAAGATATGTCGGAGCAAGATCAGCTATTCCAGTTCATGAGAGGTCTACCGATGTGGGCTCAAACCGAGCTCCGGCGCTCTAATGTGACGACCCTGAATGCAGCCGTCGCCGCAGCAGACCGATTGACCGACTACAGCAGGGAGTCGAACAAAGAATCGGGTGGCCAACAAAAGTTCAAGAAGAAGACTCAGTCGGTGTCGAAGGACGGCAAGGACCTAGCGAAGGCAGGACCGAGTACTTCAACGAAGGCCAGTGGAAATCAGAAAAAGGGGCCGGGCCCCAATTCGGCAAAAGGATCTGGAGGTGGATCGAAGAACGCAACCAAGACACCTGGTACATGCTTCATCTGCAACAAAGGGAACCATTGGGCTCGTGAGTGTCCAGAAAGGCAGAGAATAAATAGTGCAGAAGGTTCCGCAGAGCAGGATGGATCAGCTACGAAGTTGGGGGTCGTTCAGTTGCACGCACTCAATGCGTCAACATCAGATCAGTCGAAGGCCACAGCGGCCAAACCTATGGAAAAACATAAGTTGTGCTTCGTGGATGCACGCCTGAATGGAAAGGGCATTGTTGCATTGGTGGATTCAGGGGCCACCCACAACTACATTTCGGCTAAGAAAGCCAAAGAACTGGGACTCAAGGTGCAAGCAGGCACAAGTACCTTTAAGGCCGTCTCCTCGCCAGAACAGAAGATCAGTGGTATCATCAGGGATGTACCCACGTCAGTTGGGAGTTGGCACAACAAGATGGACATTATGGCCATAGAAATGGAAGACTTTGAGATGATCCTAGGCCAAGAGTTCTTAAGGCTCGGAAAAGTAGCAGTCATTCCTCACTTGGAGAGTCTCATGTTTATGGACCCAGCTCACACGAGTCTGGTAAAGACGACAGAAAGGAGACAGAGTGGGAAGAACCAGGTGGTTTCGGCTCTGAGCATGAAGAAGTCAGCAAAGAAGAACAACAAAGAACCAATGTTCTTAGCTGCCTTGCTTGGAGGGTGGGATGAATTGGATGGTGTCACTGAGACACCCGTTCCGCCAGATGTCGACGAAATCATACTAGAGTTCGAGGACAGAATGCCAGAAAAGCTACCAACAGAACTCCCACCGAGAAGAGCGGTGGACCATCGAATCGAATTGCAGCCAGAAGCTAGACCTCCTGCCCAGGCACCATATCGGTTGTCTGGCCCTGAGATGGTTGAGCTTAAGAGGCAGCTAGAAGAGTTGCTAGAGGCGGGTTACATCAAGCCGTCTCGTTCACCATATGGAGCGCCAGTTTTGTTCCAAAAGAAGAAAGACGGAACACTGAGGCTATGCGTAGACTTCAGGGCACTCAATAAGCTTACCATCAAAAACAAATATCCCCTCCATTTAATAGCAGACTGTTTCGATCACCTAGCAGGGGCGAAGATCTTCACGAAGTTGGATTTGAAGCAGGGCTACTATCAGGTCAGGATTGCAGCAGGGGATGAAGAAAAGGTGAACTGTGTGACCAGATATGGGTCATACGAATTTATGGTCATGCCCTTCGAGCTGTGCAATGCTCCGGCGACTTTTTGCACACTTATGAATGACGTGTTCCGTCCACTTTTGGATAAGTCAGTGGTGGTGTATCTAGATGATATCCTGATATACAGTAAGACCATGGAGGAACATAAGGTTCACCTGGCGGAGGTGTTTGAGTTGCTCCGGGAGCACCAACTCTTCGTTAAGAAGGAAAAATGTGTTTTCGCCCAAGAGGAAGTTCACTTCCTTGGTCATATCGTGGGCAAAGGTTTGATCAGGCCGGATCCAGAAAAGCTCCAAGCAATCAGGGATTGGGAGCCGCTTCAGAATATTCACGAAGTGAGGCAGTTTTTGGGCTTGACAAACTACTACAGGAGGTTCGTGGCGGGTTATTCTAAGATAGCCGCCCCTTTGACGGATCTCTTGAAGAAAGACCGAAAATGGAACTGGTCAGACAAGTGCAGGACAGCGTTCGAGTTACTCAAGGAGAAGCTCACCACGGAACCAGTTCTTGCTCTACCTGACTTCAGTAAGCCTTTTGAGGTGCAGAGTGATGCTTCGGACTTTGCAGTTGGGGGCGTTCTTATGCAAGAAGGACATCCAGTGGCTTTCGAGTCGAGAAAGTTGAAGGATAGAGAAAGGATCTATCCCGCCCATGAAAAAGAGATGACAGGGATCATACATTGTCTTCGAACGTGGAGGCACTATTTATTGGGCGCGCCGATCATTGTCAAGACTGACAATATCAGCTCAACATATTTCAAGACACAAGCGAAACTCACACCAAAGCAGGCTAGATGGCAAGAGTTTCTAGCCGAGTTCGACTATGAGATCCAATACAACCCTGGAAAGCAGAATGTTGTGGCGGATGCACTGAGCAGAAAAGCACAGTTAATGGCAGTAGAGGGTGAGTCAGAAAGTGACGGGCACAATGCAAGTCAGGTGACTCTCTCGTCAGAAATGGTTGAGAACATCAAGCAGGGCTTGGTGGAAGACTCTCAAGCTGCAGCTCTGTGGAAACAGTGTAAAGAAGGGAAGACTAGGAAGTTCAGTGAACAGAATGGGATTATGATGTTTACGCAGAACAGAGTCTACGTTCCCAGATTCAAGAGTTTAAGAAGAGACCTGATGTACGAGTGTCATGACACCTTGTGGGCAGGACACCCAGGACAGAAGAGGACTCTTGCGCTCTTGGAAAGAGGGTTCTTTTGGCCGATGATGCGGAAGGATGTAGATGACTATGTCCGAAGTTGCCTCATTTGTCAGCAGGACAAGGTTGTGACGCAGGCTCCCGCGGGCTTGCTCCAACCCCTACCAGTTCCGATTCGACCTTGGGCCAGCATATCAATGGACTTCATAATAGGGCTGCCCAACGTCGATGGTTATTCAAGTATAATGGTTGTAGTCGACAGATTTTCAAAATATGGGATCTTTGTGCCGTGTCAGACACCGTGCACAGCGGAGGTTGCCGCCGACTATTTCTATCGGAACGTGGTCAAGTATTGGGGTGTCCCACTAAGTATCATCAGTGATAGGGATGCCCGTTTCACATCAAATTTCTGGACAGAATTGTTTAAGCTCATGGGAACGAAGCTCCTCATGTCCACAAGCCATCACCCGGAGACCGACGGTCAGACCGAGCGGATCAATGCAGTGTTGGAGGATTATTTGAGGCACTATGTGTGGTCGGATCAGTCAAACTGGCCGAAGCTTTTGGATTCCGCACAATTTTGTTACAACCTACAGAAATCGAGGTCAAGCCAGTATTCGCCGTTTCACTTGGCAACTGGACAACAACCCTTGACCCCGCATACCATATTAAGTGGATACAAAGGGCCATGCCCTACAGCAGTGGACCATCTAAAGGATTGGCAAGATAGAGTCGACTTGGCTCGCCATCACATGGTAAAGGCTGCAGAAAGAATGAAGGAGTACGCGGACGCCAACAGAAGGGCCGTGGACTTCAAGGTAGGAGACAAGGTGCTCCTGAAATTGGATTTGATTCAGTTCAAGCCACCCAAGGGCTTGAGCCATGCTCTCATAAGAAGGTTCGAAGGACCTTACGAGATTGTGGAGAAGGTAGGGAAAGTCGCCTACAAGCTGAAACTTCCAAGTCACATGCGTGTACACAACGTATTCCATGTGAGTCAGCTCCGTCCAATGCATTATGACGCAGAGGACCCAAGTAGAAGTATCCCTAACAGAGGGCCAGCAAATGTGTTGGATAAACCCAACGTGCAGATACAGGAAGTGCTTGCAGTCAAGGAGCGCAGATTCGGCAGCTACAGGTGGCGTGAATTCTTGGTACATTGGCAGGGCCAACCCAGGGAGGAAGCAACATGGGAAAAAGCAGAGAGCCTGTGGAAGTTCGAAGATCAAATCCTGGAGTTCCTCCAAAGGGACTCCAGGACCAGTTATAAGCCCCGAAAGAAAGTCGGGCGCATTCTCCGCACCAGTCCATCAAGGGGATTTGTGTGCAGGAGTCAAGGACGTCGTCTATTTTTAAGTGGGGGAGAATGTTAGGGGTTTGAGAGTCCAACATCAGGGACGCAGGGAAAACACCCTCGCGACCGAGTGCAGTCCTATCCTGGGACTCGCACCAGTGTTCCAATAAGGTGAACGCGCTGTGGAGTGGAACTCAACCGTTGGAGCGCAACTCAGATTCAACAAAGGAATCGAGTTAAGCCGGACACCCTCGGGGTGGACGCAGTCCTAAAAGTGGACTCATCGGAGGTCGCAACTCAGATAGTTCAGAAGGAGGACAGAAATTGAGGATCTGGGGTTCAGAAGTTCAATCCTCGGCGTAGTATGCCGTTAAGGAGGAAATTGGGGATTTTTCCCATTCCTCGGTGTCATCCTACCGCCTCCTGGGATTTGGACAAATAGCTTATATAGGGGAGCATGAATCCTCGAAGTAGTTGAAATCACTACACCCAGCTAAAATCGCCAACAAGCCCTCGAAGCGAAGGTTCATACTGCACTGAATGCTCCCAGTGCAGAGAGTTCCAAAAAGTGCAAAGCAAAGCGCCGCGTTGAGGTCAGCCTCGTCTCTACAAGAGAGACCAGGGCTGTGGACAGGGTAATTCGTCGTGTAGCTCGATTGGGAGAACGCGATGTGCCTACTTGAAGATCAACAGAAATCGTCATCAACAACAGCAGGTTCTAGTCAGAAGTAGAACAGGGATTAGAGGTCACGTGAAGGGGTCATCAGAGCCTGAAGAGTGCCGTGTTCCTAGGGGTAGCTGTGCAGTGAGCCAGGGGCTCATTGTTTGTAACTAGTCTTGTGAGAGTATCAAAGACTCTCTTTTATTGTAATTGAGCCAGAGGCTTTTTAAGACAATAAAGCTTGTTATTACCCTACATTCGGATCAGCAGCCGCCCGACTGAGGATTCGTGAGTACCGCCGGTTCGAGTGGGCGCTCCCCCACAAGAACCGAGATTACATTCCGCTGCAAAAGAAAGTGAGCTCGGCGTTCCTTAAGTGAAGGCGTAATCCGGATCCGACCCAAAGAGCTAGTATTCTACGGGAGTAGCTCGAGTAAGCAGAAAACGGTGCCGCAGGTTGGTTAGGAAAGTGTGCTATTTGAGCGCAAAAAGCTAGCCCCTTGACAACCCCCCCCTTGTAGAAGCACACAAGGGATTGTATTTTTATTTAACTAAAATGACCTCTTTTAGTTTTGACCCTTTGGCCAAGCTTGTGATATAAAAAGCCTTGTCAGTTCATGCCTGGGCATAGGCAGAGATACACATTATCCATCAAAATTCAACTCTAGCAATGGTCTTAGCTACCTGAACGGCATTAATAAAAAAAACTGAATTTGAGTGCAAGTCCTAGGTGCTTTTAATGGAATATGTATCCATGAGATATGAAATCCAAGCCAAAAAGAACTCAAACCAGGTAAGATTGAAAAGAATCATAGATCAACATGTACAAAAGACAAAAGCCTTCTTTTATAAGCTTAGTAGTTTTAGTATATGTCACTGATTGCTCTGCTTTATAAAGTAATGGCTCCAAAGTGTACTTTAGTGTCTCTAGGAACCTTGGAAAAATATCTTAAAGCCTTTAACCTTAGAAACCTTTTTTTCTATGTTGCAGGGTTCGTACCCACAGGCCTCAAACCCAATTCAGGTGCGAACCTGTACGCGGACCCGGGGGTACCAGCCACGTACCCGGGCGTACCTGGGAGAACCCACGGCCCAGCACTTAAAAAGTGGGCCCAAAAGTAAAAAAAAACAATTTTTTAATTATTATTTTGCCTCTTAACCCTAAAACGACCCAATATGAGGCCTTTCAACACTAAAACATTTCATTTTTACCTCTCATTTTGCTCTCTCCATATTTTCTCTCCATCTTAGCATTTTGAAGGGAGGTGATTGCATTCGAAGGAGATCAATTGTGGAGTGGCAAATAGCTTCTACAAAGGAGATTTAAGTGTTCAAGGTATGCATTTAAACCCTATTCTTTAATCTTTTGATGAATTTTTTTAAGTTTCTTAGTTTTTGATGGATTTTTTCAAGTTTGTGAAGAATTTTTTCAAGTATATATATTTTTTTTCATTTTTTTTATAGATTGCAACAATGGCCAGTAGTCAAAGTTCAGTGGGTGGGGAGGGAAGCCAAAAGTCCAAAATTGATAAAGGATCTCCTTTATGGAGTCATACCACAAGAATTTCACAAATTCCTGGAGGTGGGGGGTTTGTTTGGAAGTGTAATTTTTGCAATACACAATATAATAGCTCCTATTACCGAGTGAAACTTCATTTTATGGGCCCTGGTGGTAAAGGGATTAATATGTGTGAGGGCCCAGATAAGAAGGGGTTGTCTGCTGTACAAATAGCAGCATTTATAAAAGAACAAGAAGATGCTGACAAATTGGTTGCAAGAGGAAAACAAAGTAGTTATAGTTCTGGAAAGAAAAAAACAACATTACCCACTCAGATAGTTAGGCCCTCTAGACATCCCTTCTTGTCTATACCCTCTACGGAAGAAGAAGATGATGAACCAGAAACCACCACCCGCAAGAGAGGTCCATTAGAGAAGGCATTTAAAATGGAGGCAAGAGATATTGTTGAAGAAAAAATTGCACGTTGCCTCTATGTCAATGGTCTTCCATTCAACTTGGCAAGATCACCATATTATGGACATGGTGTCAAGAATAAATAGTGCACCTCCTTTGGGTTTCACAAGTCCCTCGGTATGAAAAAGGTGCTGCACTACCCATTACAAAAAAAAGAAAAGAGAAGAAATCAGAGAGGCCCAACTAAAAACCAAATTAGAGATTCTGGTTGAAACAGATCTATTGCTCATGGATGAAAGATTGCAAAACCACCCACGATTAATGTTATTAAAAGAGCCCCCAAGGGGGCATGGCTTTTTGAGGGCGGTTGATCGTGAAGGGGAAGTGAAAGATGCAGAGTTCATTTCCAGGATTCTCATTGACTCATAGAGATGGTGGGTAGTGAAAATGTTGTCCAAATAATTACGGACAATGCAAAAGTTTGCAGGGCTGCAGGTGCTTTGGTAGAGGCTAGATATGAGCACATCTTTTGGACACCGTGCACCGTACACTCCCTCAATTTGGTGATGCAAGCAATTGGCAACCAAATAGAGTGGGTGAAAGAAATATACCAGGCGTCTGAGGAGATCCAGATGTTTGTGACAAACCACCATATGTCACAAGCAATTTTCAGAACTTTTAAGATTTTGAATTGTTGAAGGTAAATTTAATTTATTTAGTTTCATTTATCATTTATAATAAGTGTTTTTTATATAATTGAACAAATAATTTTTTGCATTATTTATATATTTTAAACAAGGTTAACTTATATTACAATATGTTCTTAGTTGTTACAGACCCTGCTTGCATTCAAGTTAACAATTGCCCTGGCACATGGTGAAGGTGAAAGATGCATTGAGTCAAATGGTTATTAGCAACCAATGGGCTATATGGAAGCAATCAAATTCAGAGAGGGCCCAAAAGGTCAAGGCATTGATCTTGCATGACGATTGGTGGGATCGTGTGAATTATGTATTGGAATTCACCGAACCTATCATGTCTATGCTTCGGTTTGCTGATACAGATGAACCATGCTTGGGGGATGTCTATGACAGCATGGACACAATGTTGGAAAAAATAAAAATAGAAATACAAAAAAAAGAGAATGATCCTGAAGACACCTTGTACAAAAGGGTGGAAGCAATTGTTCTTCATCGTTGGAACAAGATGACAACTCCATTGCACCTCCTTGCATATGCCCCATCTCCGAGGTACTATACCACTGAAGTACTTTCTATCTCAGGGAGAATACCGCCATATAGAGATTCTGAAGTTGCTAATGGGTATAAGACGGCATTTAGTAGAATGTTCAGTGATCCAGAAGTGCATACAAGTGTCATGAGAGAATTTGGAATGTTTATCACAGGAAAATCAAAAAATCATACCTCTTTTGTTGCTAGAGACCAATACAAAATGGATGCTCTTACATGGTGGTACCTCCATGGTCAAGATTATATGTACCTCCAACTTCTTGCAATCAAGATCCTCTCACAAGTAAGTTTTTTTTTTTTGCCACTTGTATTATAAAATTTAACATTTAACATTCTTGAATTTATCTTGCATTTTTTAAGTTTATTTTTAATTTTGTTGGTTTTCTCTCCAGGTTGCAAGCTCTTCTGCCGCTGAACGGAATTGGAGTACATACTCCTTTATCCACTTAGTGAAGTGTAACCAGTTGGCTGCAAAAAGAGCTGAAGACTTAGTGTATATTCATTCCAATTTGCGTCTTCTGTCACGTAAGGATCCTCAATACAGGCAGGGGGCAGCGAGGCTTTGGGATGTAGCACCCGAGTCTACTGACTTGGATGCAACCATTCAGGGTCTTGCTAGAGCCACTATGGATGATGTGGGTGATATTGATGACATATCACATGGTGTTGGATCTGCTTTGGGTTCAAATGATGATGATTTTGAAGTTCAAACCGCTCAAAATCCAAGTCACGATGATTCTGACAATCCTTTTGATGATTGATGAGCACTTGAACAATGAACATTGAATCATGTTTCAATGATTCATGAACTACATTTTGTAATTCAGTAATTTTATTTGAATATTTTTCAACTATCAATTGGCATTTAATATTTATCTTTGGCACTTGGCATTGATCAATGATCAAATATCATACTATGAAATGATTTAGTTTTACAATTCTCTATATTTCTCTTATTTTTTTGTATATATAATATATATATATTTATATATATTAATATATATATATATACACACGTACCCATACGTACCCAAACCCCTAAAAAAAATTTGCCCGTACCCACGTACCGGGTTCTCGTACCCAAACCCGTCCCCGAACCCGAACCGGTAACTTAGGTACACGCCCAATAGGAATCCACACCACTGCAACATTTAGGCCGAGACATCACAGCCCACCATGCTCCACAAGGCTTGACTTCAAGATGTCGGCTCTGATACCAAGTAAGGCCACCACTACACCAAAAGCCCTAATTGTTAGTGAATGGCACCTACCAGCATTAAGGGTGACATTTAGCACCACTACAAATGAACCCCCTCATGGACACATGGCTGCCTAATCGTGGGTGTGTACCAAGTTCCTAACCTTGGGTCACACCCAATGGGAAATCCACACCACCGCAACATTTAGGCCAAGACATCACATTTGGCTATGGCATCAAAAGGGATAGGGAGAAAATGGGAGAAACTATGACTCAAGGGAGATATAGGAGGACCAATGAGGATAAAAATAGAGAGTGGCAGGGATTCAAGGAGACCTATAGTTTTGTGGCACAATGAGGGCTTCCAATGTTAAATATTCAATCTTCAAGCTTGCTTCCTTGCATAAAAATGAAGTTTCTTTGACACGTACCTCCAACTGCTTTTCATGAAGCAAGTAGACATGACTTTGCTCCAATAGTCAAAGTCTCTTGAAAATGAAGATGAGTCCTCCTCAGCACGAGTGGTGCAGTCAAGGATGGGGGTATCAATAAAGGGCACCCTCCTTCTTGCAGCAAGACCACACAACACCACTTCTATGGACATAAGATGAGGTCTATCACTCATAAACAATCTGATCTTTTTTATGTCCTACTATGACAACAATGTGGAAGAAAAGCCAGCAAGTTTAAGCATGCACGCTAAAAATCCTGACAAGCTGATTTTTAGGGACAAACAAAAATTCTTATTTCCTCACTTATATTAAACACAATACTCATCAAAAGACACAAATTTACTGATCTGAAATCAGACACAAATTTACTTTACTCTTGCTGATTTTAAAGCAAAACAGTGACACCAACATATAAAGGAAATAGCTAATTTTACTGATCTTCATATAACGTATTTTACATCAAGCCTCATCTAGGAATCTTGATGGTCTCCCCTTACAAAACTCATATTCTAAAACTCCAAAACCCTTACAAACACCCAAGTGTGAACATGCTGACTGAATACAAACTAGTGACAGAAGCCCACAATCTACAATTCCATATCAATATCATCTTGACCCTGCAAAACCACAACCACTCTCAATATTCAGTATGCAGCACCAATCTCTGCAAAATCAACTTCAAAGATGATTGCTTCAGTCTCCTCTCTTATGGGTATTCCC
Organism: Sequoia sempervirens; assembly: GCA_007258455.2. NCBI lineage: Eukaryota > Viridiplantae > Streptophyta > Pinopsida > Cupressales > Cupressaceae > Sequoia > Sequoia sempervirens. Next base: position 16,607 of record VDFB02369969.1, on the reverse strand, counting down.
AAGTTCTCTCATCTGAGCTCCTGATGACCTACAAGCAAAGAAGAACTCTCCATCTCTTTCCTGCACCTTATCACTCTCTTGGAAGCTAACATTTTTAATCTTAACAAAGAGTTTACACATCTCTCCAAAAGTGGCACCATTATCCAAAGGGTTTGAATGAGGAACCAAGAATGTAAACCCCAAAGATGTAAGTGCTCCATGAGGTGGAAAGATTCTCCAAGGGATGCAAGCAATAATCAAAGGATTCAAAAATTAAATTTACAAAATAATAAAATATTAAACTCCAAACATAGCATTCATCTCCAAAAGTTATAAGCAATAGACAAGAGAATATCAATTGTAACTCCCATAATTGCAACCCTCTCTACATGTGTTGTACTTATTAATTGGGTTCAAGCAAGAATCTAGGAAGTCAACGTATAACTACCTCCATCTAGTCAACACATTTAAGTCAGAGCATGCAAGATTCTCATCAATTTGTAACTCCTCCACACATGGACACTCCATTCAAGGACGTTGGCATGCAAATAAAGGTCAAACATGCAAATTGAATAAGCACCATGCAAGTGGCCCACATCCCAAGCACCCTCGTGGTATTGTGAATCTTCAACTTCCATGGAATTGTTTTACGGGTTTGTATGTGTCATTTTATTGTTTTTATGAATCAAGAAACCGTGATCCTTTTGGTTTTCTGTGCAAAACTCACATATGGAAATTATGCCAAACATAGTTAAAGGGGTGCACAATTCCACGAGGTGGTAGATGATTCAAACCCAGCAGAACACCGATTTTAAGGCCAAGAAATTATTCTCAATAATAGCATGGGTGTAAATATTACAGAGATGGTGGATGGTTAAATTAAGAGCTGCCTGAAATTTAAATCATATCCATGGAGGTAGAAATGTGGACAGAATAAGCTGCGAATGATAAAAAATAGGACAAACAAATCAAATTACATGATGATCATTGACAAGATAAGGCTGACAAAGCATTTATGAGGGGAGGATTGTGCTGTCAACATCTTACCTGAATTTAATACAAAATATATGATTGTCTCAAGATAAAGAAAAAGTTTAAAAAAAACAGAATGAAAAGGGAAATTGTTGTGCAGTGGCAACCTGATTTGCAAAAATACAAAGTCTAACAAAATTTATCTGGTTTGGGTGTGTGCTGATGGTGCCACCCCAAAAAATTAAATAAAAAGGCATACCGTTGATGTGCTTTCGTGACCGCGACCAACGCTATATCAGTTAAGCAACGGCTTCCTATTCTCTTGGATCGTTATTCCATGCGCTAAGATTGCGAAAGTTTCATGATGTTCAACTCACGTTCCTTCAGTGCGAATAGGCTCAGTTTGGCTCGATGTGATTTGCTGGTATTTCAAGGGGACTTACAGAATTGTTCGGCAGTGGAGAAAGGGATTCAAATGCTCGAAAGATTTATCTATGAAGTGCGGGTTTCCTATTCTAACCAGCAAGTACTGAATTGAAAAGGGTGTAGGGCCTAAGAAGTTTATGTTCTATTCTAAATGCAAGATATGTGGAGCTTCATTTCAATAGACTTCAACCGGATTTCACCTAGCCTCCGTCGGACAGCCTCAGCAAAATCGGTGCAATCTTCAAGGGAAATAGCAAAAGATGTTCAAATTATGACTTCTAACATGCATACACCATCACAACGACGATATGTACATTAAACCACAACCGAAGTTAAACACAAGATAATGTCCAGTTGACCACGCAAGGCAGACTTATCATCAACAAGCCGCTAGTGGTATGGAATAAAACGAAGCTATCTCAATAAAACACCACACCGAAGTAAGCTATTTGCATGAATTAAGCTACTTGGATACGAAAGGAAGAAGAAACCTTGCTAGCATTTCATGACAAGACGAATTCCATCATCAATGAAAAGATCTATTATCATAAAATGTGTTACACAACAATCTCTTCAAAAGTTTTCAAAGGGAAAACTTTCTCTCTTCTCCAAATTATGCAAAATGCTCTACAATACTAAGCTACTTCTAAGTTGTCCCTCTACTCTATGTCTATTCTAATCTTCTCTACTGCCTACTATTCATCGACTACAAAATGAGGGGACTCCCTTTATATAGCTAGCCAAGTCCCAAAAGACGGGTTAGGTTAGCATCGGCCGGGAGTGGCTTCCGATAGGCCATCACCTAAACAAGATTGCCTCTAAAACCGCCATGTAGGAGAGGTAATAAATGGTTTCACAGCACGTTCACCATCATCCTTCTTAGAAGATTCATTTGCAGATGCTCACACCCGCTTTTCCCGATCTTCCTTTCTTCACGCTTGCAGCTCTGACTTCTTCCACTTGAGGGTTTCATCCTCGTCACTTGAGTTAACACTTAGCCAATTTCTTGCAACTTCTTCTTCCTTCGAGATTGAAACTTGTAACTTTATCTTCCTCCGAGGGTTGTGATATCATCGTGCTTCACCACTTCCAGACATCGTGCTCCGGCCTCGACATTCCTCCTGCAAAACAAGCGAGGAGAAAAGCATTAGAACACTTCATAATGTAATCCTAACTTACTTACCTGATTATTATGCTCAAACTTCCAAGCGTTCATCGTCCTCGCTAGTCAACTTCATTCTTCTACACGATGCCTTAGCCAAATTTTCAACCCATCTTGTATTCTGCCTGGTGTACTTCACCCTGATATTTCATTTAACTCTGGCTTGAGAAGAAATTCCTTCATCAGGAACTCGATCAGAAATCATCTAGGCGATCACTTTCAAATTCATTGTCCGGAGGATTTTACCTTGAAAACACATATACTTCACATTTGCCTTAGAAAATTTTAAAATTTCCCTTAGGAAAATTCATCAACTTGAGGTCCATCCAAAATATCCATCCTGAAGGCCGCAGCGAAGCATGGAAGACCTTAAAATCAACTCCTCATCGATAATCCTCAATACCCAGAAGAAAATTTCCTCCAGAACGCGTCGAACTCATGGGTGCACAACGAACGGGTTCATTTAATTTTCTTGAATTAAATCCGTTTTTCACATCTGTGAAGATTTCTTGTTGCTCTGACTTGAGAAATTTCTACTCATCCAGTGGAGCTGGCTTTCCCTGACTTCACCTCAGGCAACTCTGTTCACGTTTCAGGAAAATTCTATCACTTCTCCAGACTTAGGCATTTTTCTAAGGGAGAAAATATTTGGTGCCTTAGAAAATTTTTTTTTGAATCATTCTGGAAATTTTGCCTTAGAAAATTTTTGCCTTGGAAATTTTTTTTTTTTATATTCAACTTTGATCACTTGCCTGCGAGAAGAATTTATTTCACTTAGAAGGTCTTATTCATAGAGGTGCCTGGTACATTTTATTTTTCACTCACCATCTTGGATTTTATTTCACACTTAGAAAATACTTTCACTTGAAGTTCCAACGCCCTTTAAAAAAATTCTCATCACATCATCCTATATTTCATCTCACCACCCTTGGCGCACAGCACACTTGGAGAAAAAATAAAAACGCCTATCATTTTGTTTCACCACCTCACAAGCCTTAGAGAAATTCTCTAACTCCTACCACCTTAGGCGCATTTGAGGCTTGAAGAGGAAAAAAAATCACGCCTAGCATTAATCACTTACCAACTTTTACTATCTCTTTACATGGCGCACATCACACAGGCAAGAGGATGGAATATTCAACGCCATCTTTGACCTTCTCTTCTTCTTGGCGCATTTGAGAGGTTGAGAGGGATTTTAAATCCTCAATGCCCAACACATGACCTTTGAGCTCCCCTCTTTTGTCTTTACATGCCCTCATTTGGGCGCATTTGAGCATAGGAGGAGGATAAAATATGTTTGACCACCTTGATTTGTTTTCCTTTGGGCGATTTCACCCCTCAGGAGGATGTACATTCTCGAGGGTGATGGATGATATTCGACTTCTAGAAAAAAATTTCAACTTCTTCTTTCTACGATTTCTCAGCAGATTTTTGAACGCTTGACTTTGTTGCTGCTGGACTTTTCTCAGCTTTAAAGCTTTATTTTGCCCTCGTGTGAAGGATAAACTCACACTTAGAAAATTACGTTTTAGCCGATAAGATTTTTCTATGCTTGTTTGGACGAGACTCCGTGACTTAGACAATTTTATCCGCCATTTTACGCGGCTCAAGTATTTATAAGGCGAGCCTCTTCGAATTTATACTTCAAGCTCTGGATCAACCTCGGAATTTTGAACGTAGCATCCTTCATATTTCGTTAACTTGTCTAAGATCGCTTTACTTTTAGTCACCCCGCTATTTATAGCTCGCTTTTGAAGGTGGCTTACTATAAATAGTAGTTTGTTTCTCGATAGAAGTCTTGCCCGATCGAAGTTGAAATTTGAATGAGGCGCCCTCACCACGGACTGGCTGGCCGACACCGACGATGTACCGACTCAAGCATTTTAGCACGTTTCCAATTCGACTTACTATAAATAGTAAGTGCTCCGTTGAACCTGAAATTTCACCAGCAGACAGCCTGAAGAACGCTGATCGCGATGGTTTACATCGGTTTTCGAAGATTTTGACTTTTGATGCCTATTTTTAGGCTCCGAAGCCGGAAACCCTAATTTGCTTTGCATGCATACTAAATGAACTCTGTTTTCCTTCGTTTCTGTTGCACTGTGATCAGCTCGTGATTTTGAACTGCTGGGAAGCGGCTGCCGGGACACACCTGCTAAAAATAGCAAGTTCCTTACTGAGTGAGAATCTCCATTTGCATGTCATACCATCGCGAAGCTCTTGAAAAACCCATCGTGAATCACCACATGCAAAAGCAGAAACCCCACATGCAAAATCCTAAAAATAGCCTCTGAAGGTCAATTGAAAGTGTCGCCTCGCCTTGCATGTTACATCGCTATGGCTAAGTCTCAAAACCTGTATGAATATCCGCATACGCAAAAGAAAACTCGATTCGACTACCGTACGAAGCCGACCGCTAAAAATAGTGGGGTAAGTTATCCGGCCAAATTTTGCACGAATAGTCCGATAAAGTTCTCAATGCCGTGTGACAGTCGGAATTTCAAAAAATGCTGACGAATTGCCCTCAATTTCACACTTACTAAAAATAGTAAGTACCTCGGAATTTGATGAAAACTTGCTGAGAGCCTGCTGGAAGCATACTGACAACACTGTTAGTCTCAATTTTCAATTTATTCACTTTATTCGACATTGGATTGACCGGGAAAAATGAAACCCTAATTTTCAGACTTGGTCAATTTCACGCTTAAATTCACTGACGCTTAATCCCTCGAAAGGCGACAGTAGAAAAGAGAGACAACGACAAAACAAACGAAAAACAAAGCCAAAATTAGGGGGTCCCCATTTGCAATGGGGCTGCATGTGAAAACGTCACAACACATACAAACGCTGCAAAGGAAAGAGAACAAAGCAGGGATAAAACAAATATCAGTACAGATGGAAGCAAGAAGAAATCAGCACTGATAGACAGTGAGAAGAATAGACAGATAAAAGAGAGACAAAAGATGAAGTTGGGTTGCCAGTCAGTCTACGAAGAAATCTGTGATAGCAGCACCTGAGGTTATTTCCCCGGGAAGAAGCACAGTTGATTGCTGATTTGTGTGTGTGAAACAGAATTCCAAGAATAAATCTTGAGAAGGATGTAAAGTTGTAAACTGTTACACATGTATGTGAATGTTTTATGTTTTGTGTTGTTATTGCGTTGTTCGTCCAGTTGTTGCACCCATTGCGAGTGTGCATATTTACTTGAATGAACAGAGGAAGAACAAGGATAAGTATGAAAGTGCCTTAGAGTTGGGACTCTTGGAATGTTCTCAGATTTAATTGATTGCCTAAGAGTTAAAGACACTTGGGATGTTCTCCAAATTCAGGATTGCCTCAGTACATGATACTTGAGATGTTCCCAAGAAGAAAGAGATTTTCTCAATGCTGAAGTAGCACATCGGATATTCTCATAAAACTCTGCTTCAATGCACCGGATGTGTTCAGGATGTTTTCCTGGAGAAGGATGGCTAAAATTTGTTCCTTCTTGTATATTCTGTGTGAATCTATTGCGGGTTATATGGTAACCAAGTAAATTATTAATTTGTGTAAAAAGCCATGTGTTTGTGTCTGCATGATTGACCATAATAAAGAGAAATGAAAGAAGACAAGGTTGAGTAAATTTGTTCCTTCTATATTCTGTGTGAATGATTGTGTGGAAACCTAAAAAATTATTAATTTGTATAAAAAATGTCTGTTTGTGTTTGTATGGTTGACCACATTAATGAGAAGCGAAAGAAGACATAGCTGTGTGATAAATGGTATAGAAGTTGTAATTTGAGTATAGGTTAAGCATAAGCAAATTTAGAATTACAACAAGAAATTCACTGAAATCTACCTTGTTACCTCCCACAGAACTTGGCACCCACTATGAAGGTGTCCAGGAGGAAAAGCAGTTCCACCTTTGTTTGGTGTGAGGAAAGACCAATAGACTATCATTAGTTGGAGCTTACAACACATGCTTTCCTACACCTTATCCTAAAAAGTTATCATCTTTTAGTAAAAAGGTTCTAGGAAACATTGTCTATCAATTGGTATCTAAGATTCTCAAGTATGTGATGTCTATTTGATTCAGATTAGCATAGCAATCGCATTATATCTCTAGCCAAGAAGCTGAAGATAACATTGGATGCAGGTTGCTAATGGGGTTAGAGAGATTACTCATGCCCAGATTGCTGATGACAAGCTACCAGGCTGAATGTCAGAAAGATAAAGAGCTGTCTTGACAATTTTTTGCTCACTTCGGGAGCTGCCATTAATGCCAACAAATGCAGAATTTACATCATTAAAACCTCTGCTGCTGACAACTTAAGTCATACCCAGATTCTCAAGTTTGCACATGATGGCACTGACCTCTTTAACTATTTGGTTGTTCCTATGAGCTTCAAACTAAAGAGCTCTGATTGCAAGCTCAATCATTTGGAAAAAATTGACAAGCACATTCAAAGTTTAATAATGGGTGACTAAGTCTCGTGGACCAAATGGTTTTACCAGCCTTCCCATCTACCAGCTCATGATTTATCATGCCCCCATCTCCATTCTACGAGTTCTTATGGCAAGGTGGTAAGCAAAACCACAAGAAAAAAATTCATCTAGTTGGTGGGTAGAAAGTCTCTAACGAGAACCAACAAAGAGGCATGTGAATCACATCTCTGCTCATTATGAGCACTGCTCTTGGTGCTAAGCTTGTCTGGACTCTGTTCAATTCTCTTATGCCCCCTTGGAAGCAGATCCTTCTCTACAAATATGGTGATGGCAAAGATGGCATGTGCTTACTCAATTCCATCCTTCAAAAGCTTCCCACCTCTAAAATCCAGTCCCTAATTGTTAGAGCTGCTGATTTGATTAAAATATAATACTTCATGGCATTGGGGAAACGGCCATAGCATCAGATATTGAGAGGACCCAATTCAAGGCCACAAACCTTTATGCTAAGTTACCGGTTCGGGGACGGGTTCGGGGACGAGAACCCAGTACGTGGGTACGGGCAAAATTTTTTTAGGGGTTTGGGTACATATGGGTACGTGTGTATATATATATATTTTAATATATTATAAATATATATATATGTATTATATATACAAAAAAATAAGAGAAATATAGAGAATTGTAAAACTAAATCATTTCATAGTATGATACTTGATCATTGATCAATGCCAAATGCCAAAGATAAATATTAAATGCCAATTGATAGTTGAAAAATATTCAAATAAAATTACTAAATTACAAAATGTAGTTCATGAAACATTGAAACATGATTCAATGTTCATTGTTCAAGTGCTCATCAATCATCAAAAGGATTGTCAGAATCATCGTGACTTGGATTTTGAGCAGTTTGAACTTCAAAATCATCATCATTTGAACCCAAAGCGGATCCAACACCATGTGATATGTCATCAATATCACCCACATCATCCATAGTGGCTCTAGCAAGATCCTGAATGGTTGCATCCAAGTCAGTAGACTCGGGTGCTACATCCCAAAGCCTTGCTGCCCCCTGCCTGTATTGAGGATCCTTACGTGACAGAAGATGCAAATTGGAATGAATATACACTAAGCCTTCAGCTCTTTTTGCAGCCAACCGGTTACGCTTCACTAAGTGGATAAAGGAGTATGTACTCCAATTCCGTTCAGCGGCAGAAGAGCTTGCAACCTGGAGAGAAAACCAACAAAATTAAAAATAAAATAAGAAAATGCAAGATAAATTCAAGAATGTTAAGTGTTAAATTTTACAATACAAGTGGCAAAAAAAAAAAAACTTACTTGTGAGAGGATCTTGATTGCAACAGGTTGGAGGTACATATAATCTTGACCATGGAGGTACCACCATGTAAGAGCATCCATTTTGTATTGGTCTCTAGCAACATAAGAGGTATGATTTTTTGATTTTCATGTGATATACATTCCAAATTCTCTCATGACACTTGTATGCACTTCTGGATCACTGAACATTCTACTAAATGCCGTCTTATACCCATTAGCAACTTCCGAATCTCTATATGGCGGTATTCTCCCTGGGATAGAAAGTACTTCAGTGGTATAGTACCTCGGAGATAGGGCATATGCAAGGAGGTGCAATGGAGTTGTCATCTTGTTCCAACGATGAAGAACAATTGCTTCCACCCTTTTGTACATGGTGTCTTCAGGATCATTCTCTCTTTTTTGTATTTCTATTTTTATTTTTTCCAACATTGTGTCCATGCTATCATAGACATCCCCCAAGCATGGTTCATCTGTATCAGCAAACCTGAAGCATAGACATGATAGGTTCGGTGAACTCCAATACATAATTCACACGATCCCACCAATCGTCATGCAAGATCAATGCCTTGACCTTTTGGGCCCTCTCTGAATTTGATTGCTTCCATATACCCCATTGGTTGCTAATAACCATTTGACTCAATGCATCTTTCACCTTCACAAGTCGTCTCAGAACAATTGTGTGAGATGCAAACCGGGTCTCGGCAACCTAAGAACATGTTAATAGTAAGTTAATAACACATTTAAAATATGTAAATAATGCAAAAATTATTTTATTCAATTATGTAAAACATGACATAAATGATAAATGAAACTAAATAAATTAAATTTACCTTCAACAATTCCAATCTTGAAAAAGTTCTGAAAATTGCTTGTGACATATGGTGGTTTGTCACAAACATCTGGATCTCCTCAGACTCCTGGTATATTTCTTTCACCCACTCTATTTGGTTGCCAATTGCTTGCATCACCAAATTGAGGGAGTGTACGGTGCACGGTGTCCAAAAGATGTGCTCATATCTAGCCTCTACCAAAGCACCTGCAGCCCTGCAAACTTTTGCATTGTCCGTAATTACTTGGACAACATTTTCACTACCCACCATCTCTATGGAGTCAATGAGAATCCTGGAAATGAACTCTGCATCTTTCACTTCCCCTTCACAGTCAACCGCCCTCAAAAACATTGCCCCCTTGGGGGACACTGCAATAACATTAATCAATGGACGGTTTTTGCAATCTTTCCATCCATCGGAAACAATAGATACACCTGTTTCAACCCAAGAATCTCTAATTGGTTTTAGTTGGGCCTCTACAGATTTCTTCTGTTTTTGCAATAAGGTGGTACGCACCTTTTCATACCCAGGACTTGTGAAACCAGGAGGTGCACTATTTATTGCTGACACCATGTCCCGCCAATATGGTGATCTCAACAAGTTGAATGGAAGACCATTGGCATAGAGGCAACGTGCAATTTTTTCTTCAGCAATATCTCTTGCCTCCATTTTAAATGCCTTCTCTAATGGACCTCTCTTGCAGGTGGTGGTTTCTGGTTCTTCATCTTCTTCTTCCGTAGAGGGTATAGACAAGAAGGGATGTCTAGAGGGCCCAACTATCTGAGTGGGTAATGTTGTTGCTTTTTTCTTTCTGGAACTATAACTACTTTCTTTTCCTCTTGCAACCAATTTGTCAGCATCTTCTTGTTCTTTTATAAATGCTGCTATTTGTACACCAGATGACCCCTTCTTATCTGGGCCCTCACACATTAATCCCTTTACCACCAGGGCCCATAAAATGAAGTTTCACTCGGTAATAGGAGCTATTATATTGTGTATTGCAAAAATTACACTTCCAAACAAACCCCCCACCTCCAGGAATTTGTGAAATTCTTGTGGTATGACTCCATAAAGGAGATCCTTTATCAATTTTGAACTTTTGGCTTCCCTCCCCACCCACTGAACTTTGACTACTGGCCATTGTTGCAATCTATAAAAAAAATGAAAAAAAATATATATACTTGAAAAACTTCTTCACAAACTTGAAAAAATCCATCAAAAACTAAGAAACTTAAAAAATTCATCAAAAGATTAAAGAATAGGATTTAAATGCATACCTTGAACACTTAAATCTCCTTTGTAGAAGCTATTTGCCACTCCACAATCGATCTCCTTCGAATGCAATCACCTCCCTTCAAAATGGTAAGATGGAGAGAAAATATGGAGAGAGCAAAATGAGAGGTAAAAATGAAATGTTTTAGTGTTGAAAGGCCTCATATTGGGTCGTTTTAGGGTTAAGAGGCAAAATAATAATTAAAAAATTGTTTTTTTTTAACTTTTGGGCCCACTTTTTAAGTGCTAGGTCATGGGTTCTCCCAGGGACGCCCGGTTACGTGGCTGTTACCCCCGGGTCTGCGTACCTTTGGGCCAGATACGAGCTGGGTACGCACAGGGTGCGTGCCTAGCGCGTACCCATAGGCGAACCCGTACCGGGTTCACACCCGAACCGGGTTCGAGGCCTGTGGGTACGAACCCTGCAACATAGCCTTTATACTCTCTCATGCCAAGTGGCCTCCTTTTGTCAATTAAACAACTCAAAATGGAAAAAATTGTTCACTTCATTGAGTGGGACAAAATTCTGCCTAAATGTTCTCACCTTAATGGTCTTTCTGAGGAACTTCAAAACAAGTGGGTGCTAATCAGGAAGAACATTTTGGGCATCCTTCCTACTGATCCTTGTTGTGCTGACAATTTAATTTGGGAAGAAATCAGCTCTTCAAGTTTCCATTCAGTCAAGACTAATGCATATGGAACTTAAGTATTACTACCAAAGTAAAAAAAAATTCAATGACTTGGCCAGCAATATAAGACTCTCACTAGTGAAAACCTCGATAAGAGGGGCACCATGGGACTGCACAACTGCTTTAGATGATCCAACGCTTGTAAATCCCAATCTCACCTCCTCTTTGACTATGCGGAAGCCTCTGTAAGAATTCAAACACAGTCTGATAGAAAAAATTAACCAAGAACACTGAAATAACGCAGGTAGCTTTTCTCAGAAATGTAATATTAGATCTTGAATATTTCGCACAGTTCCACCGTTACAAACAGTGCTTATTAGAGTGATTGGCGGCAGTACATTCGCTATCAGAATACAGATAAAATGAAATCTGGGGTAAGCAAGATATGCGTCACCCTTTCAGTGGTGCCGCATCAACAGTCGACTCTTGCCAGCTCCTTGCAAACTCCGGAAGTGGAATAATGAAAGTCTGGTGATGCAAAAGAATGAAGGAGTTTTGGCGTTGCTCCCAGACCCGCCTCTACTTGCTCAATGGAAGTGTCGCTTCCTACGTCTTCGAGTATAGGAGTCGTAATGTGAATGGCGCCGGCATTACTTGTTGATGGTCTAGGCTCTCATAATTCCCTTTGTCCGCATTTGAGATATGCCCAGAATGTCTGGCCATAGTGGATTCCCAAGCTATCGCACGGATCGCTTGGCCAGAGCCGTGAGGCTCGGCCACAGCGATGGAAGTCGCCTCCTCTGTAGCCCGATCGAACACTAGATGAACTCGATCAATAGCAAAGTCTGAACCAGATGTTGAATCTCGAGTGACCTGTATGAATTGATTCTAAGTAAGCACAGATAAAAGGATAAGATGAAATGGAGAATGATGACGAATGAGATTAAAGCACGAATTTATCCAAGTGCAGCTACGCCCACCTAAATGATCCTTCTAGAGTGAACTACGTCCTCCCTGTTCTGAAGGCCAGACCAAGTCCAAATTCATGATGCTGAAAGGAGAAGCTAGAACTTACATTTATACCAAGTCTAACCGCCAACCAAAGGAGTTGGACAGAAACAAAATAAATAAAAATAAAAATCAAATCCTAATTGGCACCTCGAAGAGTCGGCCCAACACATTTTTTTAAATTTATTCATTTAGTGTTGAAAAACACTATTTTTTTCAAAATTCCCCCGCCACTGATCAATTGGAAATTTCGGGAACATTACAGTCCCCACCCTCAAATGGTTGCTTGTCCTCAAGCAACCTGAGATTAGGATGCTGGAAGATCTCCACCCCTTCCCAAGTAGCATCTTTAGCAGGTAAGTTCTTCCATTTGACTAAGCACTCCGGAATAACCTTGTTCCTCAACCGCTTCTCTCTTACATCCAACACTGTTTCAAGTTCAAGAATCAACTTTCCTTCGTCATCGAGTGGGAGCAACTCCAATGATGGTGTAATCTGCTGTCCTAAGGCCTTTTTCAAACATGAAACGTGGAAGATGTTATGAATTCTGCTCCCTGGTGGCAATTCAAGTTCATACGCAACCTCCCCAATTCTCCTTGTGATCCTGAATGGCCCATAGAACCTGGGCCTCAGCTTTTCTGCTCCATTTCCCTTGAGAGATGACTGTCGATATGGTTGCAACCTCAAGTACATCATGTCGTTGACTTCGAAAACTGTTTCAGTCCTTCGCTGATCGGCATATAACTTCTGTTGATTTTGGGCTCGCTGCAGATTTTCCTTCAAGGCATTCATGATATCCATGTTCTGCTGAATCATATCTCTGGCACTTGGAATTCTACTATCCGCAAGGATCAAATCTATGAAAGATGTGGCCTCATACCCATAGAGTGCCTTGAATGGTGACATCCCAATCGACATGTGATGTGTTGTGTTGTAGCAAAATTCCCCTCGATGTAGCCACTTCACCCAAGTTGATTGCTGCCCTATCACATAGTTTCTTAAATACCCTTCAATCCATTTGTTCACTATCTTCATTTGCCCATTTGTTTGAGGATGGTAACTCGTACTAGGGGTCAATTCAGTGTGAGCCAAACGAAAGAGTTCTTGCCAAAACAAGCTAATAAACCTATTGTCCCTGTCACTCACAATATTTCTTGGCAAACCATGTAGTCTAAATACTTCCTTGAAAAACAAATCTGCAACTTGTGGTGCCTTAAATTCTAAAGTAATGGCAAAAAAGTGAGTGTACTTAGTGAGCCTATCCATCACAACATAAATGCAATCTTTACCTTGTGCCCTTGGCAGCACCGTGATGAAATCCATCGAACACATGCTCTGTTTTATTTTGTTGACATACCAAGCACTCCCTTACATGTTGCAATACATCGTTTTTCAATCCCTTCCATGTAAAACATTCCCTTGTTTGTATGTCTTATAGAATCCTGGATGACTAGCGAGCGGAGTATCATGACAGGCTTTAACAATCTTGTCCTTGACCCTAGAGTGAGGTGCAAGGTAGACACGATCTTTGTAGAGAATGAGCTCCTCAACCACCCTATACCTGTCATCAACTATTTTTCCCTCCAAAATGTCATTAGCAAATGAATCCTTAGCATACTCAGCTATAATATCGATTCTCCAATCAGCTAATATATCAGTCATAGCACAAAGATAAGGCTTCCTAGAAAGAGCATCAGCTACCACATTATTCTTGCCCTTCACATACTCAATATCAAAATCATAAGCTTGAAGTTTGCTTAGCTTACCCATTTCTGTTGTCTATCGTTCAAGTCTCGCTAATTTAGGAAGTACTTCATGCTGTTATGATCTGTCTTCACCACAAATTTCCCACAGACCAAGTATTGTCTGAATTTCGCAAGAGCATGCATAATAGCTAACATCTCCTTGTCATAAATAGAGAAAGCCCTCTCCGGTTTGGTGAGTTTTCTACTCTCATAAGCAATGGGATGTTTGTTTTGCATTAAAACAGCTCCAATACCTTCGCTTGAAGCATCACGCTCAAGCACAAAAGGAGATGAAAAACCGGGAATGGCCAAAACAGGACACGAACTCATTACCTCCTTGAGTTTGTCAAATGCTTGTTGGGCTATGGGGCTCCACGAGAAAGCTCCTTTCTTTGTCAAGTTGGTCAACGATGCTGCAAGCTGAGAGAAGCCCTTCACGAACCTTCTGTAGTAGCTGCAAAGACCCACAAATCCTCTTAGCTGTGTTAAGTTCTTGGGGGTAGCCCACTCTTGTATTGCCTTGATCTTCTCTTCGTCCACACTCACCCCTTGGGCACTGATCTTGTGGCCCAAATATAGGATCTTTGTCATCCCAAATTCACATTTCGACATCTTGGCATAGAATGAGTTCTTCTCAAGGATGTCGAGCACTTCCTCTATCTACTTCAGATGTTCTTCCCATGTTTTACTGTAAATCAAGATGTCATCAAAGAAAACCAATACAAATTTCCTTAACTGAAGAATGAATACCTGATTCATGCATGATTGGAAAGTAGTGGGGCATTGGTTAACCCAAACGGCATCACCAATAATTCATAATGCCCATAGTGGCACCTAAAAGCTGTCTTTTGAACATCCTCATCTCTAACTCTAATCTGATGGTAACCTAAACGCAAATCAATCTTGGAGAAGTACACGGCTCCATGTAGTTCATCTATTAGTTCATCAATCCTGGGAATAGGATAGCGATTCTTGATTGTCTTCTTGTTGAGAACTCTATAGTCTATACACATCCTGAGTGTTTCATCCTTCTTTTTGACCAACACCACCGATGAAGCAAAGGGGCTCAAGCTTGGACGTATAAACCCCATATCCAATAGTTCCTTGATTTCCTTCTCAATTTCCTCCTTGTATATCCATGGATGACGATAAGGAGTGGTGATCACTGGTTTGGCCCCTTCTTCAAGTTCAATCACATGTTGAAAACCTCTATCTAGTGGCAATCTTGCTGGAATCTCTTGAAAAACCTTGCACTTCTTATCCAAGATAGCTTGAATGTCACTGGGAAAAGCTCTTTCCTCCTTTGGGATGCTGGTATTTGTAATGAGGCATTTTGTTGCCCATGCCACCTAATCCCTACGGAAAGATCGCTCCATTCTTTTGGCCGAAACCACCATAGGCCCATTCCTGGAAAGGCCCTTAAGCACAACCTCCTTATCCTCATGCTTGAATTTTAGCTCCATGGTTTGGTCGTTGGTGGTGTATTCTCCTAGTGAATGAAGCCATTGTACCCCTAGGACCATGTCCATGTCACCAACATCAACCACAGAAATCCTCTTTCATCTTGTGTCCACCCAATATCAGCTCCATTTGTTGAATTCGTTTTGTGCAAGGAAGGACATTTCCTCCAGCTGCCAAGACATCAAACCCTTCGAAGTCCTCTGTTGCTAAACGCAACTTAGCCACTGTTCTCTTGTCGATGAAGTTATGTGTAGCTCCACTATCGATTAGTATTGTCACTCTTTGCCCCCGAAGAACTCCCCTCACCCGTAGAGAATGATATCGAGGTGTTCCTAAAAGTGTTGCCAAGGCGCTTCCTACTGGTCTTTCTTCTATTACAAGCTCCGACGGCTCCCCAGGAATGTCTTCTTCATTAATCCCTTCTTCAGTGTCTGCTTCATCATCGGATACCACTTCGATATAATAAACTTGTCCTCTCCCTTGGCACTTGTGTTGATTATTCCACTTTTCATTGCAATAGTAGCACAAGCCCTTCTTGCACAATTCATTCCTTGACATACCATGTGGACCTGTAAGAGGGGTCTTAGGTGGTGGATTTGCCTTAATGAAAGGCTTCTTTGGCTGCCCTACTAGTGCGTTCTTGATAGTGACCTTCCCTTTCTTAGTGGAGTCTTCAAGATTCAAGGCTTTCTGAATGGCATCTTCCAAAGTTGTTGGCTCCAAAGCCCTCACCAAGCCACGAAAGGAGTCGGATAGGCCTTCAATGAAGAAGAAAGTGAGCCTCTTATCTGATACATTAGACACCATTACTACAAGTCTCTGAAATTATGAAACATATTCATCCATAGTGCCTATTTGCTTCAATCTAGTTAGTTCCTGAAAGTATGCTTCCGAATCTTTTCTATCAAACCTCTCCACCAATTTCTGCATGAAGTCTGCATATGAATTGACTTGCCCAAATCCTTGGGTCACGATACCATGGTGTCGCCATTCATGTGCTAAATCCTCCAAGTGCAGGATGGAAAATTTGATAGCTTCTTCTTCAGTCATGGGGCTGAGAGCAAGGTATGTGTCCAGCTTTTGTATCCATGATTGTGCCATCATCTTCCCCGAACCATCGAAAGTCGGAAGTGAGAGCTTGTTGATCTTATGCTGGAGATCCTTATTCCCACGATGTTGTCTCTCATCACTCCGTCTAGCACTATAAAACTGATCGAAAGAGATTGAAGCTTGTGCGTTCTCATCCAAATCCAGGTATTCACGCACAATGCTCACATAGTTGCGTTGCTCTTCTCCTTCTTGTCAGCCCTCTGTTTTAGGCAAAAATCTTGGCTGAGGATGCTTGTAGGTGTGTCCATTT